>CAJNOI010000155.1:118870-165119 GCA_905250115.1 Adineta steineri
TGTTTATTTAAAATTTATTTAAATTATATGTTAAAGTTTTCGTAATACAACGTACGATTGATATGGATTGTGCTTAAATGGTTCCGCCCCTTGTAACCGAACTCCATTTCGAAATTCATTCCAAAATTCTTCACTAATTTTTATTTGTTCTTCTTTTGTTCGATCTTCTCTCAAACATCTTAATAAACTTGACTCTGACCAACTACGTACAAATTCTGTATATTTTTCAATAAATTCTTCCAAATTAATGTTTTTCTGATAATAATCTTGATAGATTGGATTTTCTAATAAATGTAAATCAGCACAAATCAATTCTAAATTAAGTTCTTTAAGAAGAGTAGGATCAGTTTCTTGTTCCAAGCTACGATAATAAACTAGTATATTATAGTTTAATAATTCATCTTCATCAAGAACAGTTACAGCTGATCGATAAAGAGTATGAAAGATTGGAAGAATACCAGTGTCGTTTACATCAATACGACTTGGGTTGACACAAGCCAGAACAGCACCTAAAATAAAATTGCAGACGAAAATCATGATGATATAATCTGTCAGATAAGAAATAATGAGAAAGAAATATTATCAAAAAGAGAAAAATAAGATGTTCTCTCATATTTTTTATGTCATTATCTATTGCAAAACAGAACTGTCGATGAACAGTAAATAGATGAATTATCGCTATACAGTGTAATGTCAAATATTTAGTAAATCGCTCATATTCACTACGACTTCATTTATAATTCACGCATCGTCACTTACACATACGTTCAAAAAACATATTACCATCTCCTCCTTTTGATATCTCTAATCACTAACCTTTTTTCAGCTCATTCGATCGATGTTGTAAAAATAGTCTATAATCTTCAGCTGCTTGTGTTGACCACAGTTTTAGTTCTTCAGCTGATGATTTTCCACCTAAAGCATAACAGTGTTCACGAAGATTACATGGTTTCTTTGAAAGCCAATGTGTTGCTGATGATGTATAACCAAATTGAACTGTATTCGATGGTAGAATTTGTTGATAAAATGATTTACCAGATGCAAGACTAGTCACAGATGATTGTGATGCAACTTGAAATACTGCTGACCAATCATTTTGTGGTAGATCATTGTAAATGACACTAATTTGATTCTCTATATCTAAGCCATATTTTTGTGTTAGTGCTTTGATAATTGCTTGAATTGCTATAAATGAATTTGCACCATGTGCACAACCATAGTCAACAATAAAAAAGATATCTGTTGAGCTAAATTTAGCTTTATGCTCTTCAACAGCTTTCTGAATATAGCTAAATGATTTATGTATAATAGCTAGTTGAGGTGCACTATTAAGATTATAATGCTGATTTTGTTTCATAACATTTGAAGTTTCCATTGTCAATTAATAAAATAATGGTAAACTGATGTTTATGTTTGTATATCTTTTCTTTCGTTCGTTCGTGCGTTCGTACTTATCTTTTGATTATCTTTGTTTTTGTGTTTCTCTTCTTTGTGCATATAACATATATAGGTACAATATAAATGGCTATCTATATAGAGTGTGATCACATAGAGGGCGTGGATATTCATGGAGAGATTAATAAAGTCGTATATACCCAGGTCGTTATAGTAGGTTTGATTATATTTATTAATCAAGAATGTGTTAGATATTTCTAAGAGCATCGAGTAATAAAAGATATTCAATAATTATCAATTTGTTATATTCTATAGTTTACCAAGTGTTAAATGAAATGAGGTTACGTGTGAATGTGTAGGAGGATGTTATATTCATTCTATAACAACGTCTAAATCACTCAAGTTAGTGACGTCAGTCTAAAGCTAATTCGTAAAATTATACAAACATATCGGTTTTTAAAAGTACCGAAAGGTCAATCTATTGCTGACGATAATTCTGTAAGAGTCATCAGTCAGTTTTTCGTTACGAATATCATTATCAGTAACACGTAAAAGTGGTCGAAAGCGGTGTGTAATAGCAGGAGATAGGATAAACAGACTCATAAAAAACACTCAAAACCAGATATGAATTGAATGTAACGTTAGTCTTAGTAGTATTTTAGGTTGTTGTTTTCGAGATTATTATATGCTCAGATTTGCACGTGTTAAAACTGTCGAGATAAATATTTCGTTTAGTATCGCGAAGTATTGATTTTTGTATCTGGGAGTGAAAAACAGGCGGCAAAAGCGAAGTGTACAAGAACTAAAAAAAGGTGTATTGATCAATCTGTTATTTTTCACATAAGAACATACATAGATTACTTCAAGTATTTAAAGTTAAAAAATACAATTCAAAATTAGGAAAAAAAATGGATTTGAAAGTGCTATTAGTATTTACACTTGGATGTGTACTAGTTTCTACTATTACTGGTAGGCTTATATTTTTACATTAAAATTCTTTTTGCATCTTCAAATCTAAAGTAAAACTTTTATTTTTTTTTGTTTGCAGCTCATATGGCAGCTTGGTCGAAAGGCATGTACTGTATGAAGGTATGTTAGGAAAAAGATCATTGAAATACTATAGTTTACGATAAATGCTTTTTATCCTTCTCGTAATATGATCTCTAGTATTGATTGCCTAAGTTAATGTTCTTTATAGGGACGTGGAGGTGAAGACAACATAAATAATAACTTACCTGTAAATCCATTGGTTGATCTCACTCAAAAGGACTGGTGGTTCCAACATTATCAAGGTTGTGACAAAGAACCACCAGCTGACGGTGACTATCTTGAACTACCAGCTGGAGGTTCGTTCAATGTTGAAATTGCCACTAATCGTGCTTTCACAACTTTTGGTCATGACAAAAATTTTAATGGATATTTTGGTGGTCCACAACAATTAGAATATACTCCTTGGGGTTGTGTTTCCTATCCTAACTTACACACACCAAATCAAACTGCAGCACCAGGAACAGTTTTTGCTATCTCATATCAAAATAGTATCGATAAAGTTACACCGGAAAATTTAGTTGTTTTTACTGTACGATATAAAACTCCCTGGCAAAGAGTAACATCGTACGATGTACCAAAAGATTTACCTCCATGTCCTCCAGGTGGTTGTACATGTGCATGGGGGTAAGTAAAGTTTTTCATATTTTATAGTTCATTAAAATTATTTTTCTTTGATATCAGCTGGGTTCCTATGGGTTGTGGACAACCGAACATGTATATGCAAGGTCATAAATGTATAGTTACTGGTTCAACTTCTACAAAGAAACTTGCTGTAGCTAAACCTCCAGTTTATTGTGAACATGATCGTTCAAAATGTGTAAAAGGAGCAAAACAAATGGTCTACTATTATCAAAAAGATGGTAATAACGTGTTTAATGTTCCAGTAATGCCAACGTACAATGAAGTTATGGGCTTTGCAGAAGGTGCACAGAATGATATTTTCGAAGACTCTGATTTAACGTCGAATATAGGTTAAATCTATGTTTTTTGTGTATCAGTAATAAAAGTCTGTAGCATATCTATGTAAAAAAATAGATTATCAAAATCAATTATAATGGCACTATTATAACCTGTTTTTTTGTAGTCTTTTTGTTTACATGGGTAGCGAATAAATTGAAACCGATAAAACATATATCAATGGTAATACTAGCAGAAAAGGTATTAAGATAAAGGGACTATCATTCAAAAAGTAAATTTTGGATATATTTTCACCTTCAATTCTATTCTCCACTTATGCAAGGGAAATACTCAAAGTTCGGTAAAAAAAGATACTATCTTTAATTGAGAACAAAAAGCTCAAAATAACTAATCATCATCGAGGATCTGCTAGGTTTAGCCCTCTACATATTATTAGATATCAACGATATAAAGCATACTAATAAACTTATCAAGTAAATGTTCGTTCTGTATGGACGTGTGCATTGTTTATTTCCCTATTTGGTTTTCATTATAATGATTATACTAATAGCTGAAGATATTTTCGGTTTAGAATATTCTCATTAAGAATCATGAGTTTAGTTCATTGATTTAGTTCTAGTTTTATCTCCATCAGTTTTTGTTGTTCTATCAATAAATACTATGTTTATGATATATGTGAATATCTGAATGAAGTATTACTGAATAATTTACCATACACGTTCTCAAATAGATAACACCAAACAATAATATAATAAGCTTGAATCAGAGGATGAAAAAATCCCTCAAGTTTTATCGATTTATCGTTTAATTTTACTATTAGAAGTAGAAATTTGTCATATAGGTATTTTAGATGATAAAGTAAATAGAATAATAAAGAATAAAAATTAAAAAAAAATAAGTTAAAAAAGAAAATGAAGTTAATTTTAAAGTGTTTATTTAAAATTTATTTAAATTATAAGTTAAAGTTTTCGTAATACAACGTACGATTGATATGGATTGTGCTTAAATGGTTCTGCTCCTTGTAACCGAACTCCATTTCGAAATTCATTCCAAAATTCTTCACTAATTTTCATTTGTTCTTCTTTTGTTCGATCTTTTCTCAAACAACTTGTAAAACTTGACTCTGACCAACTAAGTACAGATTCTGTATATTTTTCAATGAACTCGTCGAAATCAATATTTTTCTGATGGTAATCTTCATAGATTAGATTTTCTAATAGATGTAAATCAGCACAAATTAATTCAAAATTAAGCTCTTTAAGAAGAGTAGGATCAGTTTGTTCTTCCAAACTACGATAATAAACTAGTATATTATAGTTTAATAATTCATCTTGATCAAGAACGGTGATAGCTGATCGATAAAGATTATGCTCGGTTCCAAGATAACCAGTTTCATTTATATTATTACGGCTCAGATTGACACAAACAAGAACAGCACCTAAAATAAACTGCAGATGAAAATCTTGATGATATAATCTGTCAGATAGGACATAGTACAAAAACAAAGGAGAAATATTTCTTATATAAGAACTGTAGAAAGTAGCTTGAATGGGAAATATATACTATGAAAAAAAGAAAGATAAGGTGTTTTTTTACTTTTTTAAAGTCATTGTGTATTGAAGGACAAAATTGCTGAATAGTAGAAAAAACAGATTCTTGCTACATAGTGAGTAGTAAATCGATCATGTTTACTACGATTTCAACTATAATTCATGGATCGTTATTTATAGATATGTTCAAAAAAGATATTATTATTTCCTCGTCTTTATATCACCGAACACTAACCTCGTTTCAGTTCGATGGATCGATGTTGTAAAAATAGTCTATAATCTTCAGCTGCTTGTGTCGACCACAGTTTTAGTTCTTCAGCTGATGATTTTCCACCTAAAGCAATACAATGTTGTTGAAGATTACATGGTTTCTTTGAAAGCCAATGTATTGCTGTTGATGTATAACCAAACTGAACTGTATTTGATGGTAGAATTTGTTGATAAAATGATTTACCAGATGCAAGACTAGTCACAGATGATTGTGATGCAACTTGAAATAATGCCGACCAGTCATTTTGTGGTAGATCATTATAAATGACACTGATTTGATTCTCTATAGTTAACCCATATTTTTGTGTTAGTGCTTTGATAATTGCTTGAATAGCTACAAATGAATTTGCACCATGTGCACAACCATAGTCAACAATAAAAAAGACATCTTGTGAGTTAAATTTAGCTTTATGCTCTTCAACAGCTTTCTGAATATAACTAAATGATTTTTGTATTGCAGTTAGTTGAGGTGTACTATTAAGATTATAATGCTCATTTTGTTTCATGACATTTGAAGTTTCCATTGTTGATTAATAAAATAATGGTAAACTGATGTTTATATTTGTATATCTTTTCTTTTGAATAAGAAATAGACTGAGGGATGAAATTTATACTTTTGTCTTTTCTGTCGTTCATTCGTTCTTATCTTTTGATTATCTTTATTTTTGTGTTTATCTTCTTTGTGCATGTAACATCTACAGGTAGAATATAATTGGCTTCATATAGTGTGGTCACATAGAGGGCGTCGACATTCATGGAGAGATTATTTGAGTCATATATACATATATAAAGGGAGTTTTTCATAAGTTTCGACCCCCCGTTTCTTTTTTTTCTTGTTTTTCAGATTCCATCGTAGGGTGATTTCCAAAAGGGATTATGAAAGGCCCACACTCACACTTTCAAGTGGAAAGAAATTCATTCTATTAACCGTAGTTTTACGAGAAAATCACGTCGATCAAAATTGTGAGAAATTTTCTCAACGTGCATTATTTACTTTTTGTATATTAGATGAGTTTTCCTTTAAAACAAAAATGACAAATACATCTTGTTTTATTATGAAAATCAATTATTACAAGAATCATAAATGTCGATAAAAAAATCAACAATTGTTCTTAAGAGTCTGCGGCCGCGTTGTTGAATCACTGCTCGTAATCTGTTTAAAATACTAAACATCATTCGAAAACATAAAATAGAAAAAAAAATTACCACCAATTGATTAGATGATATTTTTGAAGGATGCTAAAGCGAACAATGTGCTTATTGTCTATTGCATATTTGTATAAGGATCTTCGCAAATTCCTGAGAATAAGGATATCAAGGCCATGATTTTGATTTTTTATTCGATTCGTTATGACAGTGTAATGCTCTTGATTACATAGTACACACGTACTAATGCGTGATCTTTCATGTGAGTGCAATGCCGCAAAAGGAACAAGGAAGATACCTCGGGTTGTTTGGATTAATACACAGGTGTTTTTTCGTAATAATAATACACAAAAAGTAAGAAATACACGTTGAGCAAATTTTTCACAATTTTCATCGATGTGGTTTTCTCGTAAAACTATTGTTAATAGAATGCATTTTTTTCCACTTGAAAGCGTGAGTGTGGGCCTTTCATAATCCCTTTTGAAAATCATCCTACGATGGAATATGACAAAACAAGAAAGAAAACAAAAAGAGGGCCGAAACTTAGGAAACACCCTTTAGGCCCAATAGCTATGCTACTATCATCGCTGAACATTTAAGAAAAATTGAAAATATCTAACCACCATCGAGCATCTTCTCGGTTTAGCCCTCTACATATAATTAAAGCATACTAACCACCCTCTCAAGTAAGTGTTTGTTATATAGTGACGTGTGCATCGTTTATTTATCTATTCGGTTTTCATTATAATGATTATATTAAACTATTGAATGGATTTATACTAATAGCTGAAGATGTTTTCAGTTTATAATATTCTCATTAAGAATCATGAGTTTAGTTGATTGATTAAGTTCTAGTTCTATCTCCATCAGTTTTTATTGTTCTAGCAATAAATACTATCTTTATGATATATGTGAATATCTGAATGAAGTATTACTGAATAATCTACCATGTACACTCTCAAATAGATTATACCGAACAATGATATAATCAGCTTGAATCAGAGGATGAAAAAATCTCTCAAGTTTTATCGATTTATTCTACTAGTATAATTAGAATTTTGACACATTCATGTTGTCGACGATAAAGCAAATAGAATAATAAAGAATAAAAATTAAAAAAAAATAAGTTAAAAAAGAAAATGAAGTTAATTTTAAAGTGTTTATTTAAAATTTATTTAAATTATAAGTTAAAGTTTTCGTAATACAATATATGATCGGTATGGATTGTGCTTAAATGGTTCTGCTCCTTGTAACCGAATTCCATTTCGAAATTCATTCCAAAATTCTTCATTAATTTTCAGTTGTTCTTCTTCTGTACGATCTTTTCTCAAACATCTTAATAAACTTGACTCTGACCAACTACGTATACATTGTGTATATTTTTCAATAAACTCTTCGAAATCAATGTTTTTCGAATGATACTCTTCATAGATTGGATGTGGTAATAAATGTAGATCAGCACAAATCAATTCAAAACTAAGTTCTTTAAGAAGAGTAGGATCAGTTTGTTCTTCTAAGCTACGATAATAAACTAGTATATTATAGTTTAATAATTCATCTTGATCAAGAACGGTGATAGCTGATCGATAAAGATTATGGTAGATTGGAAGATTACCAGTATCATTTGAGCTATTACGACTGAGTGTGACAGAAACAAGAACAGCACCTAAAATAAATTTACAGACGATAACATTGATGATATAGTTTGTCTTAGACGAGATAGTACAAAAACAAAGGAGAAATATTTCTTATATAAGAAGTGTAGAAAATAGCTTGAATGAGAAAGAGACATTGCCATCTCCTCCTCTTTATATCACTAAATACTAACCTTCTTTTAGTTCAGTAGATCGATGCTGTAAAAATACTCTATAATCTTCAGCTGCTTGTGTCGACCACATTTTTAGTTCTTCAGCTGTTGATTTTCCACCTAAAGCAAAACAGTGTTGTTCAAGATTACATGGTTTCTTCGGAACCCAATGTATTGCTGTTGATGTATAACCAAATTGAACTGTATTTGATGGTAGAATTTGTTGATAAAATGATTTACCAGAAGCAAGACTAGTCACAGATGATTGTGATACAACTTGAAATAATGCCGACCAATCATTTTGTGGTAAATCATTGTAAATGACACTAATTTGATTCTCTATAGTTAACCCATATTTTTGTGCTAGTGCTTGGATAAT
The DNA here is from genome assembly GCA_905250115.1 of Adineta steineri. Classification (NCBI taxonomy): domain Eukaryota; kingdom Metazoa; phylum Rotifera; class Eurotatoria; order Adinetida; family Adinetidae; genus Adineta; species Adineta steineri. The sequence goes on from CAJNOI010000155.1 coordinate 127,386, forward strand.
TACTTGAATAGCTACAAATGAATTTGCACCTTGTGCACAACCATAGTCAACAATAAAAAAGACATCTTGTGAGTTAAATTTAGTTCTATGTTCTTCGACAGCTTTCTGAATATAACTAAATGATTTTTGTATTGCAGCTAGTTGAGGTGTACTATTAAGATTATAATGCTGATTTGGTTTCATGACATTTGAAGTTTCCATTGTTGATTAATAAAGTAATGGTAAACTGATGTTTATATTTGTATATCTTTTCTTTTGAATAAGAAAAGACCGAGGGATGAAATTTATAAACTTTTGTGTTTTCTTTTGCTCGTTCTTATCTCTTGATTATGTTTATTTTTATGTTTCTCTTCTTTGTACATATAACATATATAGGTACAATATAAGTGGTTCTATATAGTATGATAACATAGAGGGCGTGGATCCTCATAGAGAGATTATTAAAGTCATATATATCCAATCCGTCATAGTAGCTTTTGATTATATTTATCAGCCAAGAATGTGTTAGATATTTCTAAGAGCATCGAGTAGTGAAAGATGTCTGATAATTGAAATCACCAAATGTTTTTAGTTAAATTAAACATAGATTTAAAAGTTTTAATTTTAATCAGAAAATAAATTAGCTTACTGATTAAAATATTATTTTTAGTAAAAAATGCTTGAGGAGTTCAAAACTAGACTTTATTTAAATAAATATTCATCGAAATTATGAATACAAATGAATTATGGGCAATATTTTGACAAATAACAGGTTTGATATTAAAAAAAATATTCAACGTTTCTTCCAAAACAATAAAGTGTCTTTTGTTTTCGTTAATAGGTTCCTATAATAAAAAAATACACAAAATATATAAAATACGATCGATACGGCTTGTAGTTGAAATGAATATCAAAATGCATACCTGATGGTTTCTTGACTAATGTTGCTCCTAAAATAAAGCCAAGAATTACTACAACGTATAAAATCGTTGAAAAGCACATTAGAAAAAAATTAATCTCTTCTTGAGATCTTAGTGATGTCCTGAAGATTTGATGAAACTTACTTATATCTTGGAAAAATCGCTGCATCTAGGTATAGAAATATTTTAGTACAAAACAAACTACTGAAAATGATTAAAATACCTTTAAATGGAGGTTCAAGTGACATGTCTTCCGGTATCATCTGTTTCAAACAAATGATTTGAAGATCTGGTGATGGACAGGTATTCGATATTACCTCTATATATGTTCCCGGTAGCATTAAAATTTCTTCCTTATTATTAAAATGTGAATGAGCGTATATATTCCTACCATTGAAGATTTCGATAGAGAGGAGAGTTCTCTCACCTTCATTGCCCATATAGAAATCACTTTCTAACAGTGTAAGTTCTGTTGTGCAAGATGAGAAAGTCCGCCACATCACTCTAGCGCCTAGCGTATACCCATCACTAATGTTTTTCCGCACTCCAAGCCAGGCTGTTCGTGGAGGTACTGACGGTAATTTTGCTATAGCAGTGAGAAAAAGTTTGAGATATTTGAACCATGGTTGTAAGTCTTTTCGATCAGCTGTTTTGAGAGTGCTGTTGAGAATAGAATAGAGGCTGCGATGTGTGTCAGGCCACTCCATTGTGTAAAGACGAATCGAAGCTGATTCATCACGAGTCAAACCATCAGCTGGGTGATTTGGAGTATGTTCCAACGCAATCGAAACATATGTAAATATATCGTAAACAATGTCAGTCAATGGTGTACATGCGTCAGCAAGTGGAAGAAGTGGTTCTTGGGCGTAGCCGATGATAGGACCAAGTGTTTTTGAATTGTCGGAATCATTAATTAGCAAGTGGGAGTTTCTACGACGAGACTGTACGTTAACGTTCTCAGCCATTGTACCAAACAATTGTTTTGTTAGCGAATGATTAAGTGTATTTATTATCTGCAGATATAGAGAAACGTCGATGATTGACTAGAACTATTTATATTAGATGGAATCTTTTACTGTATCAGATAGTGAAAATGTGAACCAGAGAGTGATACTGAAACACGATATGAAACAGCATTATGCGTCCTTTCGACTCATCAACAAAAGCGAAAGTATGAACTATAGAAAAACATATAACGGACTGTTGCCTACGCTACTTTGTGCTGCAATATTTATTCATTAAATACTGTGCGAAAAAAATACAATAGCGAAACTGACTGTATTACTGTAATGTGTTATGACCTTCATGGACAAAAATAGATGCAAAAGAATGTATCATTTTGTTGGGCTTGCTACAACGCTATTGATGCATGACATAACTCATATAAGCCAGATAAAATATCGTTCTTTTCTTTTATTCATTCTAAAGAAAAAGACACTCAATATTTATATGATTCATTCTCTTATCCATTTTTATTCATAATATATAACTAGTTTTATGTGTTTGCAATGGATAGAGGTTATTCTAAACGTTTTTTTTTCAGAAAGCGAAGTTTTAAGTCTCATACCTTTGTTTGTTTTGTCATTGCTCTGAACAAAAAATACTGATGTGTAGTCTAAAAGTGTTCTTTACATATCTGTCTAAAAATCTCTAAAAAATTACGTTGAAAGTACATGCTTTATAATTGAGACAACTATTGCGATTAGAACATTTGCATTGGCACTTGATGTTCTTATAAGTTTGATTAGAACATAATCTATTAGTTCAAGCAACAAGAAACTATGTTTTATTTGTTCCATCAAATTTCGATTCTATCATCAACATATATTCACCAGAGACATCCATCGCGGCTGGAAATCAGTACAGAATAGTAACCGATTACAACTCTGAATCTACCGTAGTAGCACCGTCTCCATAGATATCTACGAATATCTTTCTCGCATTTAACAGTGATGTCAATCATACGATTTATTAGATGTAAAAAATTTCGAATTTTCATTCGATTAAACTTTAATTTTATTATAAAAATTTTATTTTATATAACAAAAACACAAATAAGAATTAAGATTAATTTCTTCCAATCCACATAAATAATTTTGGTGCTTTTGTATCAATACCTTCAATACAATAAATCGAATTTAATTTATGTGATTCTTCTTCAATTAAATTCTTAAAATATTCACGATCATTTACCGATGATAAATAAATATTTACCATTGATAATTGTTTTAATTGATTCAATAAAAATACTACATCCATCGACTCCATCATATAACATACAAGTTGCTCAATATTAACAAAAACTTCACAGAATCTATTCATCTCATTTCTATTATTAAACAATGGATAATCATATTTTAAAATATCTAATTTTCTAATCATTCTATTTAAATATATACATAATTCATCATTATTTAATAATAACATTAAATCTTTTGGATTAATCGTTAACCAAGTTAATTTCGATGATTGTTTTAATATTTCTACCAATAACGATGATGGTAACATATTTCCATATTCGGAAATATTTAAATGTTTTAAATTCGATAAATTAACAATCCTATTTAAATAATGCATATCAATAAAATTTTTATTTCCTTTGGTCATCAGTAATTCTAATGTTTGAATATTTGAAAAATAATATAGACATTCATTATTAATAACATCATCATATAAACTTACATTTTTCACTTTATTAAATACATTCGAATGTTTTTCTTTCGAGCATCTTTTTGTATCTAAAGTTAATTTCAATGTATCTGATAAATATGGTATTGTATAAATAAACATATAATATTTTTCTACTGAATATTCCGTATACCAATGATGTTGTTTACACCAAAAATCATTTTGAAAACCATGAATTTTATTTAAAATTAATTTGTCTGCATATTGACGACTACATCCGAATTTAAATTGAAAATTTTTTAAATAAATTAATGATGTGTGTATTAATTTCTCCCATTTAGACGCATTTAACATACTAATATTATCTTTTGTATAGATTATAAAATTTTCTAAATTGGGTATTTGTTGAATAAAAATTTTTAAATCATCAAAATTATATTTAAATAAACCAATGGATAATTGTTTTAAATGTATACCGGAATATTTTTCCAAAATTTCATCTGTTTTTTTCAATGGGTAGTTATATGGTGAAAGAAATCGTAGATTTAAATATTTTAATAATGGAAAATATTTAAATAAATCATAGAATAAATTTTCTAAAGAACAACTAAAAATTGTTAAATTTATAATATTGAAAGTTTCAGATAAACGTGTTTGAATTGAATGAAATGATATGATTGATAATGTTCGTAAATTTGCCATTGAAATGGTATTTATTATTTCGAAATCATCAATTAAATGGGAAGTTATATGAAATGATGATAAATGTGATAAGGATGGTAACATTAATTTTAATTTTATGATATTTTGTTGATTGATTTCAGTTAATGTTAATGATTGAAGATTTGTAAAATCATTAAGGGAAAAATACGTGAGAAATCGGTCGATTTGACCACATGTATCTTTGTTTGATAAGTATAATGAATAGATTTGGTGTTTGATTTCGGGATTTGAACATAGAGTTGTACATAATTGATCAAATATTTTTTTATGGGTATTTTGAAAATTAAGTTGATATGGAATATTTTGAATAAGTTTTGATAAACGAATATTTAATCGATCTAATGAATGAAATATTTCGAATATACTTAAATATTTGAAACATATGATGAGAATTTCGTTGGGTAAGTATTCGAATTTCATTCGATTCTCGATATCATTCATCATTGAATGAATTTAGATAAGTGAATGATGAGAAGAAAGGAACAGTGTAATGCTATGATTCATATAGATAAGACAATGAATTGTTTATTATTCGTTCATCGAAGAAATTCAGATAGATGACGTGTTGTTTATTTTCATTGATAAGGAACGAAATTAAACTGATAGAAAAAAAGAAGAAGCGATAATGATGGAATAATTCGTTTTTACATTTTCGAACTCTAATAAATAAATTAAATATAGAAAATAATATAATCAATACGAAAATTTTCGATCATTATCAACTAAAAAAACACAAAATGATGTTATAAATACTTTTATTAGATTTTGCATTAAATTTCATGGTTTACGTTATTTTTCAAACGATGATACGGTACTCATAAATAACATTTTTTAGTTCTGAAGAGTAGAAACATTAGACTATGTGAATAACATGTCTGCGATAGATAATTGTTTCTTTTTAGCTCATAGAATTATATTTGAGGAAAATACTTTAGCATGTAGACTTGTATCCTTGCTATTATATAGTTCGTTTGATCTATACAATCTTCAAGATGAAAGTTAGTGGCAATTCAATAGAATGGATATGTTTTTTTTTCTAAATGTAGACATGCAATATTAGCTATATCAACCACAATTGAAAAATGATTTTCAAGTAAAGGATTGTTATTTAATCTATTTTATGTAATAAACATCAATCCGATGTAAGTTAATAATGTACGCTTGCTATAATCATTACACAGGTTAAAATAAACGTTTGAAGAGCATTGTTACAAATTAAATGTATATTCTATGACGATTGCTCATTCTACATAAGAAGATTACACTTTGTATTTATCTCATAGTATAGAATATTACTCGAGTACAGATTTCATATTTTTCTCATAACCATTTTGCAACTACAGTGTTGAACACAAAGTTCTCTTAATTTCTCGCCTGTACTCACTACTTGCAAGGTTCAATGTGTGTCAAGTATGTATGACCTGACACTTTAAGTATAAGAATATCTCGTATCATGACGATGATATCAAAGCAGAAATCATATCTATCTTAAGAATTTCTTTTATTGAAGAAAATATTATAAACAATCTTTAGTCTATAGAGTTCCCAGTCCAAATACATAGATCCGTCTTACATAATTCTGCAGGACCATCGGTATATACTTGAATATAATTGATACGATATATTAAATTTATTTTAACTGCTTCGTTTGTAAACCAAGTAAATAAATCCTCTGAATTATCAGTAGATGTTACAAATATTTTAATACTTGATAATTTTAATGATTGATTTAATAAAATTAAAAGTTGATCCGATTGATTCATACCACATGTTAATTGTTCAAGATTAGAAAATATTTTACAAAACTGTTCAACTTCATTTAAATTCCCAAATGAATTATGTCCATATTTATGTATATTTAATTTTTTAATCATTTTTTTTAAATAATTACATAATTCATTATCATTAAACATTATTGATAATATATATGGATCAATTGTCATCGATGATAAATTTGATGCTTTACGAAATATTTGTAATAGAGAATATGTTTCAATTATAGAACATGATGATATATCTAAATAAGTTAAATTGTATAAATTAACAATTTTCATAAGAGATTCTATATGTTTTGCTTTTAATATATTATCATCATCGTGCATTAAATTAATAAATGTTGACTCTAATTTTAATGATCGAATATTTGAAAAATAATAATAACAATTATCTGCTATTGCTTCACAACACATTGTTAAATTTGTTACATTATCAAATACACTTGAATTATTAATTAATTTAATCGAATCTTTTGCAGTACATCGTGTTAATCGATATGTATTTGATATATAAGGTATTGTATAAATAACTGCTGAATTTGAATCTAATATATATTCGATATACCATTTATGTTGTTTACACCAAAAATCATTTTGAAATTCTTTAAATTTATCAATAATATCATGACGTACTTTACCTCGACAAAATAAACCGAATGTAAATTGAAAACTATTTAAAGAATGTAATGAAGATTGAATTAACTTTTCCCATCGATGTGCATCAATCATACAAATATTATCGATAGCAGAGAGGGTTAAAGATTTTAAATTAGGTATTAATTTGATAAATATTTCAAATTCTTCGTATGTACATTCACAATTATCAATTATTATTTGTTTTAAATTTGTACCATAATAATGTATAGAACATTCATTAGTCGTAATCGGATGAGAAGATTTATAAATATTATGAGTATGAAAATATTTTACTAATGGCATATATTTAAATAATTGATAAGATAATTGTTCAGGAGTACAACTAAATATTGTTAAATGTGTAATTATTAAAGGTTGATTTGTATGTGTTAATAAAGCTTGTAATGATGGTATGGCTAATGTTTGTAAATTTGATAATGGAAGAGCAGATAATATTTCATTTTCTTCTGTTTTCAAATCGAAAACATCGATTAAATGAAATGAATGTAAAGTTAATATAAATGGTAACATTAGTTTTAATTTATGAACATTCGTTTTTTCAATTTGAATTAATGTTAATGATCGAAGATGAGAAAATTCTTCAAGTGAAAAAAAAGATAGAAATAAATCAATTTGTCCACATGTATCTTTATTTGATAATATTAATGAATAAATTCGTTCTTTAATAATTGGATTCAATTTTAATAGTGTACAAAATTGATCAAATATTGTCTTTCGACAATATTCAAAATTTAAATGTAATGGTATATTTCGAATTAAACTGTATAATCGAATATTTAATTGATCAAATGAATAAAAAATTTCAAATGCATTTAAATATTCAAAGATTTCGATCAAAATTTCATTTGGTAAAGACTCCAGTGTCATCATAGTTAGTAATGTATTTATAACAACCACACTTCTAAAACTATATATAAATTGACATCTAAAATACAAACAATATACTTATGTGTTTAGTATAATCGATAAAGCGAAAATATTTTATAACCAACGCAATATATCGTTTCGTATATTGATAATAATTTCTTTTTGTATTGTTACCTTGTTGATTCACGTGATATTACATATTCGATGTATCGTAGAAAAATAGAACATAACAAATGATGTATGAGCCAAAACGTTACCGATAAATATTTTTATACCTAGAGTAATATCGTTTCTATTATAATATCATACAAAAGAAATAAATGAGTGTGTTATGAAATAGAATAGTAACGAACAAAATTAAAAGTATAGACATAAGAATATTAAAATAAAACACAGTATTTTACTATCTTAACCATATGAAATTATCATCCTCTTCTTTATCAAAATTTCAATACATAGACACGATAAATCAAATCAAGTAAGAATTCACTGCTGTAACATTTATCGAAAGACTTTCATCGATATATAACGTCTGTTATTCGCCCACATATTGCCACTATTAATAATGCTGTAGATTAGTAATGAAATAATAGACTCTTTATCTTCATAAGTGAATTGCAAAGAAAACATTTTAGAAGACTAAACAATATTTGCTCAAAGTCTATGATATTCTATATGAATTAAGTTATTCAGATATGAATGATTCAGCTTATGAATCAGTTTATGTAAATCCAAAAGTAAGATCAAACTTTAACGGATAATAGTTTAATTTCTATTCAACAAGCATTTTGATTAAGAAATATTTATATTTCAGATAATTATATACTTATAGTATGAATAAGTCTTTAACTTTCATTAAAATGTTAATGTCTGTTCCTTGGGAACTTGTATCGTATATATTTTATTTATATCCCAATGGTATATTCAGAAATCGTTTTATAAATGAGAAAAAAAGTAATGCCCTGAAGGCTGATTACAGTTCGTCATATATGATACTAATAAATAATGCTGTAAAAGCAATGTTTAAGTTTATCATCGTTTTTTTATTATCACAAAAAAAGATGTATTGATAAGCTACAAACAAATAAGTTCACATTTTTGATAGTAAATATGTCATCATCCATATTGCCACTTTTACAAGCTGAATTTATTCGTTATGAAATGTCAATTAGTTCAATATTAAGTTTCATTGGTAATATCATAGTGTTTAATCCACGTTGTCAAAATTCATGTGCTATCTATTTATCAGTCTCTTTTTCTTTGTAAATCACGTATTTATTTTGCTGCTAAATATCTAATGGTATGTACTTTTCTTACAAAGATCGATAAATAATGAATATGAATTATTTTTTATTCAAATAATTGTAATATCAGCACAGAAAATATTGAGATAAGTAGATCTGAATAGCATCGATCTGTTTAGAAATATCAATTCTGTGATTAATTAGAGTCTTATTATATATAAAAATCAAAGGTTTTGAATACATAAAAGAAACAAAAAAAAGCCTTTGGATATGAATGAATAATCAGTATATATTATCAATAAAAACTGGCATAGAATATATTCTCAGTATTCATTTTGATATCAACATCGAATCATCATTATGATTTTTACTCTTGCGATTATCTTCATACTTGTCAATCCTGTTCACATGTACTATACATGTGATTGTTATTGTCCAACTCGAACATATCATGTTGGAACAGCATTATCTTTTACATGTTCTTCATCGGCTTGTTCAAGAGCATGTTTAGGTAGTTTTGTTCATCCGAGATCATGTTCATCACCAATAAGAACTTATGGGTTTGTATAAATAAATATAAAATTACTAATTGTACTATCTATTTATTTATTTTTTGTAGAGCTTGTCGAAAAGGACAAATATAAAATAATATATTTCAATACTTGCTTGTATTTGGATTAAATTTAAAAATTCCGTATATAATTTTTTGATTTCTCCATATTCATTCATTCATCGCTTTTGTGCAATGAAAAATCAATTATATTTTATTAAATTTAAATAAATCTATCATTAACAAACAGAACTTTTTTAATATGTAAATATTTCAAAGGCGGTATGAACATAATATATACATATAGGTTAGGTACATGACTTTTATTTTTTTTAAATATATAATTCTAATAATCACGAAACAATGACTTGGATTATTTTAATAAGACTTGTTTTTATAGATCATCAAATATCTTTAGTTATATCAAAAGAATAGATAAATATACGTTGTAATCATTTCGAGGGTTATTCTATGTTTTCATTGGTATAAGAGAAAGAGAAAGAGCGAAGAATTTAAAATATATAAACAGCTTTAATACACGATATATATATTCATTTTCTTCGTATATATTCTCGATTGCGTACACATACATTCGAGTGCACATCTATGGCTACTTTAATTCAAGCAACATGTTTTATGTTTCTATTAGGAATGGTTTGTAGTTGGCCATTTCCAATAATATTCGAACGACGTCTTCCAGTAACTTATTTTCATTCAAGTGTTGAAGAAGGTGCATCACCTTTATCATCATCATCAATATTAGAGGAAATGAATAAAATGATGACAGCTATGCATGAACGTTTTGATAAATTGTTTCATTCACCAACATATCCTTTTGATAATGCTGTTGATGCTGATGCTGATACTGATGCTGATGATAATAATGATTATGATTTATCAGGTAATGAAGATCAATTAGAATCAATTGATAAAGTAATACTTAATGAACAAAAAGTACATGTTATTGATGATTTAAATGAAATTAGAAAGAAATTAGATGCTGTTGAACCTGTTTGCACAACAATTACAAATACACCAACAACAATTTCACCAAGAAAAAGTCGACGAAAGAAACTTCCCGCAACACATACAACAACATGTATTAGAGAATTTATTTATAATGGACAAACACATATGTCAGAAGAGACAGATACAACTGATGATAAAGGTGTATTAATAAAACATACCAAAACTTATGATATTATGTCTATTGATGGAGATCAAATTAGACAATGATCGATACATATTATTAAAACTAATATTGATTTTATTGTCCATTAGAAAAGAAAAACATGGCTTTTTTTTATTGTTTTCAACATATTTTTAAACCTATTTAATAAAAAAGATTAAAAAATATATATGTATTTGGATATTTATTGTTCTTACTAATCAAACATATATTGATATATAATCGAATAGATCTCGAATTACATGCATAGACTACTAGACTCTTTTTCTTTAGTACATTGCAAAAAAACATTTTCTCTGGTTTCTCAATAGCTGTTTTTGTCGTCATATTCCTTAGACATTTCTTTAGACGAGACAACATATTTTTTACGCATGTCTACTATAACGTGACATATTCTATTGGTATTGCGACGATAAAAACAACAGTAATATGCTTTTATAGACTTCATCTGTCGACATTTTATTCGACTCTTCTCTTCTGTTGAAACTATTAGTACATTAACCGTTTCCGATCAGATTTTGTCGAATGGCAATATTTTGCCGTAGGGAGGTACGGCATTTTTTTCATATAGCCTTTTCAAAAAATCGTTCATGATGAATATTTAGCGCATTCTATGGTTCTCGATGTTTTGTTAACAGTATTTATAATGAAGGTCAGGTATTTTTTTTATAAATATCTTCACATTTAATAAAATATGACATTTTTGTTTTTCTCAGCCCAGGAACAAAAATTTCATATAGAATTTTACTGACTTACAATTGTCTCACTAGAAGTTAAAGTAGAAAAGAATTCTTTAAATGAAATAAGTATATTAAAAAAGAACAGACTTTATTCTTAAAGCACATGATATCTATTCTCTATCAATTCATTTGTTGATTAATAGAATGCTAAAGGACTTACCAGCTTCTAACAGCTTTATTCGATAAATCTACACAAAAAATGTTCATTCGACCGTGCGAAAACGATATTTTTTTTTGGTACAAGAATTTATTTTTTCTTATTTCATTGTTTTCTCACCTGATATTCTTTATTTAAAAAAAATAAAATATATCACAAGACGCAGCACGAAGAACTCTTCAATCTCCAATGTATAGCTGATTTTAACTGTATACTTCTTATTGCAAAAAAAAGCAGAACTGTGTGCGAACAATATTCATTGCGTCGAAAAAATTATTTTTTTTCTTATCTTATTTATTAAAAACACTGTTGTTTGTGAAGTATAAAGCTTTTCGCTCTGCATCGTGTGGTATATTTTTTTCTCAATAGAACGTGTTAAGTGATTGAAAATTGAAATACGAAACGTAACCATTAAACTGCCTCACGCATTAGTTACGTTTTACATAAAAATAGTTCTTATCTAAATGTTACTCTTTTGAGAGTAGATGAATAATAATCAAATAGTGTAGAAATGTAGAGCTTTGTTTTTAATATCCATCTACATAGTTCGTAGTGAATATCTACTAAATTTCTGTTAATTTTTGATCAAGTAAAGATTAGTAGATCTGAGAGTAAAAACATACTCTCAAAAAAGTACAGCTAAATTTAGTAACAATTCTATTGAATATTCGAATTGAAAAGTGTTTTCTTTGGTATTAGGAGACAGTTATCAGATTAAATTATCAGATAGATCATTTGTTTTTATTCACGATTTTAATTTTCAGATATATTATACTTTAACATGATGAAGTTTATTGTAGTACTCTTATGTTTTGAAATTTTGACAGCACCATATGCTGAAGCTGGCCTAGCAGCTTATGGTATATGTCAAGCTGGTTGTTGTGCACTTGCTGTTGCTTGTTATGGAGCGGCTGGTGCTGCTTTTGGAAAATGTTCAGCAGCGTGTGTTGCTGCCGGTTGTGCACCAACACCATAACTATAAACTATTATATCAAATATTTTAATAGCCTTATTTTCAATTTTTTCTAATTTTGCTTCATAGAAGTTCATCTACCTTTACCAGTTTTTTATTACATAGAGATTATAGTGTATATTCAATAAACACAGATTTTTTTCATATAAAACCATCTTAATAAAACCAAAGGTAAGACAATTTCATTTACTAATATGATTTTTAATAAAAGATATCCGATCTAATAAAGATTATATGTAATTTTTGTATAGAAAATATTTATCTGATTTACAAGAGAATTATATAATTTAATCACGTATAGCTAAATTTATTACATATATCAGATTCTTTTGATTGTATTTTTTAAGCCTCAGACATAGAAAAAAAATCACAGAGAATCATTTAAGATTAATCTATGTGATAATACACGAAAAGATTTTATATTTGATTTTTGGGGTGATCATAGGGTTAAAAATGCCATGATGCTAGAAAGTATTTCTATAATCGAGAAACGTGCCATTTATCAGTAATAAATAGTTAGTTTGTTTACAAGATATCTATCGTTTCATTATATTCAACAATATTGATTGATAGTATGAGTGAGAATGTATCACCTGTAAATGTACTATTTTTGTGGCTTACACGTCACTGGGAAAAAACCCACTGAATGAATCATTTTTACAAAACGAAGAGCTAAAAATATCTCCACATTTACGTTACGTTTCTGTCTATGATATTATTATTACGCATTAAAAATAAATGTCTTCAAAGAGTAGAAGAAAGGTTTTTCAGAACGATTATTAAATTAATAATTGATTATAGTCAAGAAATAACTAAATCACAGAAAATTTATATCTGTGTAATAAGAGTAAATCATTTATTCAGTAATAAATGTTTCACTTTCTCTACAGTCTATTGTGCATATACATAAATACTATTTAAAATAAAATTCATATGAATGAAACCATAAAAAAATAGATTCAGACTATTCTAAATTTAGCTTAAATTCTACTATTATGTGAGAATAATTGTATGAATTCTATAGTATAGATTAAAATTTAAATTCTGGTATTTATTTTTACTATGCATTTATATCATTAACTATGCGTATACAGAGATAAAGTAGAAATTTTCTCTTACAGTTTTGAGAATCTTTTTTTCTGATTCCGTATTTATTTATAAAATTAATACAATTAGATGATAAACATTGCTTAAATGACCGTTGTTTTATACTTGTATAATTAAAACTTTTCTTATTAAAAGCAACACTTTATAGATATATTAATTCATCTGTCAAATCTGAGTATATTTACTACTATCATCGTAACAAAAAGTACTATACATTACATGTAGAGAACTTTCACTTAAATAGACATATGAAAATAAGAAACTGTTACTGATAGAAATAGAATTTATATTCGAGTCAAAATTTTTAAGATCATCGAAGTATACGTCGAAATTATTTCATTAGCATTTGAAATATTTATTTCACAATCACAAATCTGACTATTGATAAATATTTGTTCTCATGCTATAAAAAAAATACCCAGTCTTCTTAGTCATTCGCATATAAGAGTCTTCATTTGATTGCGAATAAAAAGTATTCGCAATTAACAACCACATTTTTTTCCCTTAACCTCATTACGTTTTTTTTCTCCATCTCATCATTTTCTCTTTTTTTTTACCAATCACTACTTTATATATCTTTTCCTTTCTTGTAAGCGCTTCAGACCGTCACAAATAAAGAACGCAAAAAGAAAAAAAATGTCATTTCATTCTATTATATATACGAGAGACATTCAGTAAGTTTTTATTATTTACTTTTTTCTTCTCATATTTAGACACACAATCGACGTAAAAAATGAAACTTGCAGTGATATTATGTTTTATCCTTTTAACAGCTACATGTATTGAAGGTGGTCCAGCGGCTTATGGTATATGTCAAGCTGGTTGCGCTGCTGTTACTGTTGCCTGTTACGCAGCGGCTGGTGCAGTTTTTGGGACGATTACTGCTGGAGTTGCTACAGCACCTGCCATATTGGCTTGTAATGTTGCTTTTGGACAATGTTCAGCAGCGTGTGTTGCTGCTGGTTTACTGCCAACACCATAATAACTGACTTGGAAAACTTTATAAACATATTTTTGAACTTTTCATTCAACCTTTTTTACACAATTTCATATTTTTGCTATCCTTATTAGATAAGTGATCGTAGTTGTACTATATTTTTTCTAAATATCAACAGTAATCCCTGATATGTATATATTTATAAATCGTTTTTCTTTTATCAAATAAAATATAAGATGTGTAACATTCATATAGTAAATCATAGTTATGCATTGTTGTATAGTTCAAAACTTTGAATTGAGAAAGTTTTATATATTAATGATACAAAAAACATTCATTTGCTGTAATTTTAATATATAAAATGACGCGTGTCTTAATTGAAAACTTCACACTTGCAAGAAAGACTCAATATCAATGTAGTCTATACCTTACTTTGTATATTTTTTAATTCTGTCAAAAAAGAGTATACTTGCGTTTATAATTCGTATTGAGAAAAAACTCCAATGCCATTATTTTTAAGTCACGAAGTGGTTAAAAAATATCTTCCGTTCCAGTATGACTTATCTATTTTGATTAAGATAAAATTATTGGTCTTACTTTGATGTGTAATTCACACTATATACTGAAACTCATTTATTTAAGTATAACTTATGTCAACCAAGCTATTTTCTTATGAAAACACAAAAAGTTATAAAACTGAAAGTATTTTTTACACTATTTTGCTCTATGCTAAATAAAAACTATAATAAAAAGAAGTTATATTTATCATAACGAGTTATACAGTCAATTGTTGTAAAATACATTTGGATTAATCGCTTATATATACATTAGAAGAGTTATAGTAAATGGGAATGGATTACACAGCTAAACTGTATATGTATATGATTTAATTTTATTCTGATATCTAAATGCAAATATAGTTATTTGCGTATTATCAACACGATAAATTATGCTTATATGAATTTTGATGAATATATCGATCCGTTTATAATAACATTTCTTTCAAATTAAATTTTCTTTTACTATGTACCGTACAATAATCCTATATCTATATTGAATTCAGGTGATTTTATATTTGCTGTATTATAAATCAATAGAACGAAAGCACTGATTCTTTTCTAAATCGAGATAGATGTAAATCGACTTAAATTTATAACATAATAAAGATTTTTTTTGCTTTAAACAATAAACTTTAAGATGGAAAGTTCCTCTATTCCATTTCTTTAATAGATAATTACACTGAGTATTTTAACCTTTAAGAATATAATGTTTGACTTTATTAGTTTTTAAATAGAGAACATATGACATGTGTTAAACAAAAAGAAACAAAATAAAATGCAAATATAACCCATGCATCACATATAAGTGTATAAACTAAAGATGCATATTTCATAAGTTCTGGTTTAAAACCTGATAACATAGCTGTTGTTATTAGAATATTTGTTCGATGTTTCATTTGCATCATATAATATCTTGATGTTAATATGCATGTCGAGCATGTAAAATAAATAAGAAAGAAAAAATTCGATTGAGATGATATATAAAATGAATATAAAAGTCCAACAAAAATTCCAAGAATAAATACGAGAATATGTTGTTTATCAAGTAAAATCATTTCTTTTGTATTTTCAGGTGCTGTTTTTGGTTTTAATAAAGATGAAAATATATTCATCATACTTGTTGCTGATGTAATGGTTGAAAATAGAGATGACCATGATGATGATGATTGTTGATTATTATTAGTTTGTGAAATAATTGGAGACGAACTTGTTACTTCTTCTGATTTTTTGAGAAGATCAGGAGGAGCTGGAACTGAAACAGGTAACATTGGTGGAATATCCGATGGCATTTCACTTCGATTAGCATCTCGAAGTTTAGCAAGACGCTTTTCTGAACCAGCCAGAATACGTTGACGACGTTCTTCAGCACTTAACATCTGAAAAGTATACATAAACGTAATAAGAGAAAATTAACAATTCATCAGATCAGTATGCATTAAAGAGTTGTGATATTTTTTATCAGATGAAAATAATAGCATTAGATATTTCCATGTGTACATACCGTCTAGTTTCTAATCAATATGATGACGAACTTTAGCGTAAAAGCTAAGTATAACTTGATTTCAATAAGATTACTGTGAAACATTGCCTGGAAAATATACAACATGTGTAAGCGATTCATACAGATGTGTGTTTGAAGAAAATGTTTAAGTCAGAGCTTATTCAATCACTAAGTATTTATGCAAGTCTCGGTATGATGACGAATCGTTCTGAAACTTAACTAGTCTATAGATTGTCTTTGTACAATCTAAATATAGATCCAAAAAATGATGAATCATTTCCATGACTTCTCGCATATTGTCAGTTAGAGAAATTCGAATTGCACAATATCTTTACTTCATAATCATTACTTATTGATGATTTCTTTAATGAGAACGTGATCGTCAAACTCTAATAGTTAAAAACATTTTCAGAAATCTTTGTTTTTTATATGGTTGACTGCTTAAGAATATACATCCAATCTAAAATATTTTCTAATTAAAAAGGACATATTTATTCCACAGACAATTTCGCGAGCTTTCATAGAATAAGATAATGATGTTAACTAATAAAAATCTAAAATCAGAATAAAACTTTCTGATTCAATACATAATGTACACGTTACTTGATGATATATCGTTGCAGCATAAAATTTTGAGTATGTGTTAAAATCATTTCATTGGCCCATTGATTTATCAATCTTAATATTATTTTCAGATGTCACTTTAGGAAATTTCTTCATTTGATTAAAATTTACTAAAACTATTTTCATACTAAATGAATTAGAAATTTATATTTTTCATTTAATAAATCATATCTTTTTATAATCCTTTCTTCTCCTTCCACCAATCAATATAAAGCTATTGATATTTGTTTATTCATTATTCTAATCGTCCACACACGCTAAGTGGTCACTCTTAGTTCTCTTTCTTTGTTATTATCATCGATCAAATAATTCATATAAAAACTAAACATTTCTTATATCATTCAGATCTAATAAAATGACCACAACACCAGCAACTGTTGGTCCTCATAGTCGTAAAAAGGTCTCTTATTATTATGATTTCGATGTTGGCAATTATTATTACGGGTAATTTATTTTCAGCTGAAAGACTTTTTTTTTAATTTTTTTTATTAAATAGACAAGGCCATCCGATGAAACCACATCGTATACGTATGACACATAATTTAATTCTTAATTATGGACTTTATCGTAAAATGGAAGTTTATGTATGTATAACGTAAAGGAATTTTTTTTTGTAAAATGAAATTTATTTTTATTTAGCGTCCACATAAAGCAATATGCGATGAAATGACACGTTTTCATAGCGATGAATATGTTAAATTTATTCAAAATATTCGACCAGATAATATACTTGATTTTAATAAACAAATGCAACGATTTAATGTTGGCGAAGATTGTCCCGTATTTGAAGGTCTTTATGAATTTTGTCAAATATCAGCTGGAGGATCGTTAGCTGGTGCCGTTAAACTTAATCGAAAATTAACCGATATTGCGATTAATTGGGCTGGCGGTCTTCATCATGCAAAAAAATCTGAAGCATCCGGATTTTGTTATATCAATGATATTGTTTTAGCTATTCTTGAATTACTAAAGTAAGTTTTTTGCAGAAAAAAAATATGTAAAATACTCTCATTTTTTATTAATTTAAGATATCACCAACGTGTACTTTATATTGATATTGATATTCATCATGGTGATGGAGTTGAAGAAGCATTCTATACAACAGATAGAGTTATGACGGTATCATTCCACAAGTTTGGAGAATATTTTCCGGGTACTGGCGATTTACGAGTAAGTCTTTTTACATTATTATTATTCTGCAAGGAGAAAAGTATAGACTACACAAAACTATTTAGAAGCTTGTACAATTCATTCAGTGTTCAGAAATACTTGAGAATACCTCTCATAGAATAGATCGTTCATTCAAGTTTCTATGACAATCTAATTAAAAAAATAGACAATTAATTTTCCACAAAACTAAAAACATCGTCTGTATATTTTGAATTTTAACTAACATAAAATAAATACAGGATTTTTATAGCTTAATATTGGAATTTCTTTACATTACATTTGTTCAAAAAAGTAAACTATTGTTTTCCCTTTAGGATATCGGAGCCGGTCGCGGTAAATACTATGCTGTTAATTTTCCATTACGTGATGGTATTGATGATGATTCCTACGAAACAATATTTAAACCAGTTATGACGAAAGTAATGGAATCGTATCAACCAAATGCTGTTGTACTTCAATGTGGAGCTGATTCACTTACTGGTGATCGTCTTGGTTGTTTTAATTTAACACTGAAAGGTATTTTCAGTAGTTATAGAGAAAATAATTTTTAATAAAAATATTTTTCTTTTTAGGACATGGCAAATGTGTAGAATTCATGAAGGGTTATAATCTACCTTTATTACTCGTTGGTGGTGGTGGTTATACAATCCGTAATGTCGCCCGTGCTTGGACATATGAAACAGCTATTGCACTAAACCAAGAAATTCCAAATGGTATGATTTACAAATGAATTTAAATATCCTCACTCAGTGTTAATCGAATAAGCCGATCTTTTTCATCATAGGAGAAAAACTATTTATGATCAGTATGAGTATTAGGAATATTTTCAGAACGTTTGTCATTGAACTTATTGATAAACTTCCACATCGATTATTAGACAGACGAAATTTGAAAGATGTCGAAACTTTGCTAAACTAGTACGTTCCTCATGCGCCTATAATAGTTGAATTCATATCTTCGCATTCTAATCTAGAATCATATATATCGTTGATGCTATCTAAAGAAATCGTTTAATATCCTGCAAGCCAAGAAACTTTATTTAGGACTTGTAATATGCTATATTTTAAATTAATTCTTTTTCTTTTATTAGAATTACCATACAATGATTATTTTGAATATTATGGACCTGACTTCAAATTACATATAAGTCCATCGAATATGCCTAATCAAAATAGTTCGGAATATTTAGATAAAATCAAGTAAATAATCAACAAAACAAAAATAATTTTATATTTAAATTACTTTTAATATTGAATAGAGTTAAACTTTTTGATAATCTTCGAATGTTGCCACATGTACCTGGTGTTCAAATGCAACGTAAGTAATATTATATTAAAAAGAATAGTATGATTAATTTTTATTCTTCTAGCAATTCCGGATGATGCTATGGATGTTGATCGAGTTGTTGATGAAGATAAAGATAATGATCCAGATAAAGTAAAGACAATGAAAAATGAATATAATGAAATTTATTAGGGAAAATCTATTTTTTAGCGTATATCACAAGTGCAACGTGATCGTAGTGTAGCTGATGAACGTGAATTATCTGATTCCGAAGATGAAGATGGTGATAATCGACGTAATCATGCAAATTTTAAACAACTTTCGAATAAACGTAAAGCTAGTTCGGATGCTGTTAATGGTACAACTGTTACTCAAGTTACGAAAGTTACTGAATCAACTGTTATCGTACCATCGACAAGTGATGAAATAGCATCAGCAGCAGAAGCAACAACTATAACAACAACAACAATAACAGCAGCAGCAACAGAAAATGGTTCAACTGATGAAATAACGCCATCAGAATCTGAAAAAATTATAACAACAACAACTGAAGAAGTTACAAAAACTATCACAGTTGTAGGTGAAAGTGAACCAATTGTAGCAGCAGTAGCAGCAGCATCAGCGGATGAATCTGCACCAATAGATGGCATGGATACGTCAGAGTAAGTTTTCTATAAAAAACAAAAATGAAAAATAATCTATTATTTATTGATATTATTTTTAGAACATCCTAATCTGTTTGTGCTTGAATTTCACAGCTACGTTAAATTCTTGTATCTGTGTGTATTTCGCTTTTCTTCTTCTTTTTCTCTCCTCTTGTCGTTTGTTAAAATATGTTATACTATTTGTAAAGAAACAAAAAAAACCAAAGAGTCTCTTATTCTTTTTTCTGTATGTATGTGTGTGTAGCTGTTCTCTACTGTGGTGTAAATGAAGTTTAACTATGTCTTCTTTTTCTTTTTTTTTCTCTGTGTTTGCAAAGACAAAAAAAAACAATGTGTGTTGATGTAAGAAAAAACAAGGAAGAAGATATGTATTCCAATATTGAAAAACAAAACTTTCTTATTAATGAAGAAGATATGCGTGTAAAAGTTTAATCAGATGATAAATAGTACAAATGGGTAGTTTCGTGTCATATATGCATTTGAAATAGACAGATTCTTATTTAATAGCAAAAGTTCGAGTATCAAATAAAAGATACATTGAGAGAAATTGAAGCTTACTTTACATCAGTACTATACTATGATAGGATAGCTGAACATATAAGCTTTTCTATGTTAGTTATTAGAAAAACAAAAATAGAGATGTCAGTAAGATTGACCTAAACAAGTCTTCTGACATAAAGAATAGAGAAAGATGCGACTTGTAATAGTTGTGAAGTAAACTTTGAGATTTTTTCGAAAATATAATTCATTAATTCTGTATTTGAGAAAAATCAATATCCAGACTAATGACTTGAGAACGTTAAATAAAATATCATTTGCAATGATAACCGCAGGAAACTGTTCAAATCACGAGTTTAATAACAACGATACAAGTATAGTATGTCGAATATGGTAGATTATGTACCTAGGATCGTAGCCTTTTTTTTCATTTTCACATAATGCACTATAAATATCAAATTGTACACATATGCAAAGCATTTCATTAGTTAATAGAAACCATCAGATGCATAGCTTTGCATTTCAAATTCAGTCGAAAAATGATCTGAAAAACGAAATTTTAGAGCTTTTGATAAAAGCACAACCATAAATTATACGTACCTTACGGTATCTTAACTATTTCAGCTACTTGAGTTATGTTTTATATTTTTATATTACCGAAATATAAATAATACAAGCAAAAAATCGTTAACATATATTTACTTTGTAGATTCTATTTGAGAGATACATAATAATGATATCTCAATATTTCAAAGTGGTTCACCAACATTCTAATCTTGTTTTGGTATATTAGATTTTTAATATTAGCCAGGTAGATCGTGGACTTTGATAAAATTTACCTGTAGTTGTTATATTTTTGTAGTTGAGAAATAAAACAAAATGGATTGTGATTATTATCTATATGTTTTATGTCTTATTCCATGTGGTTGTATGGAATTTTATATTTCAAAGACAAAATATTCATCAGCCTCATCATCATCAAAATCCGTATCGAAAGATCGTGGAACACTTTTTTTCATTTGGTTAATTATTATATGTTCCATTGCATTTTCTTCCTATTATGTTCGTTTAGGTTATGGATCGAAAATTATTAGTAATCATCTATTTAAATTTTACTTCTGGATACCATTTAGTATAAGTTTATATTTAATGGGTGTTTTTATACGAAAACAATCAATAGAACAATTAGGAAAATGGTTTACAACAGTTGTTCGTATAGATGAATGTCACGAATTAATTGATTCTGGATGGTATGGAAGAATGAGACATCCATCATATACCGGTACATTATTATATTTTCTTGGTTTAGCTTTATTATTAAACAATTGGTTGAGTTTATTTGGTTTAATTATACCTATTTATTCAGTCTTTTTTTATCGTATTCATATCGAAGAACAAGAATTAAGAAAACATTTTGGAATTAAATATGAAGAATATAGACATAAAGTACCAAATATTCTTATTCCAAAAATATTTTAATAATTTATTTTTTTTTTCTCTTGACTATTTTATTTTTTATATAAAAATATCAATAAATAACCATTTAGTCAGCTTAGTAAATTTTTATATCATATAAATATATGAAAATAACTATAAAGTTAATATTTCAAAATGCACTCAAGAGAAAGTGTGAACGAGTTTGTTTATTTATATAATACAGATATATGATTATTGGACGTATATATTCATTAGAAACAATAAAAAGATAAAATAATGTGCGTCACGCTTGATTAGATGATCAATTTGATATTTGTATACTAGAAGTAAATACAAAAGAAATCAAATCAAAATATTTCTACCATGTTGCTATTAAGTATTGTATTAATCGCTGTATCTATTGCTGGTCAAACAGGTCAGTTTTTTTTTAATTCCAAAGAAATATCGATTAAATTCGTAAATATTGATTAGGTCAAGAGACTTCTACTGCTGGTTCTACAGATTTTCCAACGACTTCTTCATATGGTTATACAGATTATCAAACAGCATCAACAGATAATTGTACAGGAAGTGCATCTATCTGTACAGAACAACTTCCATTTAATATAAGCAATCCACCAGATGTATGGCTTGATGCAAGAGTTAGTGTTCCAACAATAGACTTACGTGTAGATAATATTCAAGCTCGTTTAAATCTTGATCTACGTGTAACATCACTTGTTAATATAACTGCTGGTGTATCCGTTAGTATTTCATCTGTTGAATTAAAAATTCTCGGTAAGATACAAGTTAACTATTTTTCTTTATGAAATAAATTTCTTTGTTTTAGGTGTTAGTGCTCATGTTCAATTGGCTGTGAAATTTGATAAAATTGTCGAGATTGTTAATCGAACACTTGAATCACTTGATCTTAATCCTCTTCTTGCAACAACGATCAAAGGTGTTCAAAATACAGTCAACAATATTGTCTAAAGACAATTCTTTTCTTTTCTTTCTTCCTTTGTTCTTTTTTTTTTATCGATATAATAAATTGGAAAAAATATACTAATTCATCATTTTGCACTCATGACAATTATAAATAGAGATTCAAATCAGACGATAAATATGTTTACTCAGTTGCCTCTATTGTTTTCTTATTCAAGGTGAAAATATTATTGCGAATACTGTATATGTATATAGATAAAAGATAATTACATTTATTCATATCATAAAGATTCATGGCTTTGATCAACCAATATGCGATTTGTTTTTTATCTACATTGATAATTATTATTTCTATTCCTAATTTGATATTAGCGGATACAACTACTTCAACATGTCCAAACAATATAAATTCTACTTGTACTATTTTACCATTTAATATTAGTAATCCACCGGATGTTTGGCTTAATGTACCAGATTTAAGTGTTCAAGAAATTTCATTAGTTGTTGAAGATATTCAAGCACATGTAAGCATTTCAGCTAATGTTGCTGGTTTAGTTTCACTAAATGCGGGTGTTGATGTATCTATTGCTAAAGTTAATTTAACTATCTTAGGTAAGATTAATAAATACAATTTCTTTTTAAATTAATCTTATTGTTCTATATAGGTGTTAAAGCTCAAGTACAATTAGCTGTATATCTTGATAATATAGCTAAAATTGTTACACGAACAATGGCTTCACTTGATCTTAATCCTTTATTAACATCAGTTGTTAATGGAGTTTTTCAAACAGTTGATAATTTACTTGGTACACTTACACAAAATGGAACACTTATTAATCAAATTATTGATAGTAGTAAGCAATAGAATTTATTTAATATATCAAAAATATATATAATATCTAATTTTATTTAGCTGGCCAAATTGTCAATCAAGTTTTAGGTACTGCAGGAAATGTTCTATCATCAGTTGTTGTTGGTAATTTTCAGCAAAATATGACATTGACTGGTATTACAAGCACTCAAGCCAATGGAGATGTTATTAAACAATATAGTTATCCACCACCAGCTGGTTCATCATCAAATGCTAATATACTTGTTAATGTAGTTTTTGATTCAACAGGTAATGTATTGAGTGCCACTGTCGTCAATCCTTCATCAACAGCAACTAGTACAACTAGTTCTGCTACAGCTCCTAATACTGCTGCAACAGTGACTGGTACTGGCCCTACTGTCACTGTTACTACTGCAACAATGACTAGTGCTGTTCCAACTGTCACTAGTACTACAACTACTACAACTGCAGCTGTTCAAAAATAACAATACTTTTTTTTTCTTTTTGTAGTTTCTTTTTATGTTGTTTAAAACTTTTTTCAAAATAGAACTTTATTAAATTGTCTGTGGAGAAAAATATTCATTTAATCATGCACAAAAAAAACTCTTTGTAAATGTCATCAATAATAAAAGTGAATTCCAAACACAATCATAGAAATTGCATATATCCGAGAATTGATAGTTATACAATAAAATAGATCTTGTATTATTATTTTCATTTATGAAGGCAAAATATCTCTTTCAGAATTGAATGTAAACGTTTTAGTATTAAAGCGTGAGTTTAACTAAACGATATATATATCTTTAGTCTTAAATAAAAAAAGTAATGACTTTGTTGAAGTTAATTTTTCTTCACATAAATATTTCTATTCAATAAATAGATACTGTTCTAGGTATAGATATATAACATTTCAATATTCAAAACAGTCATAAAAAAAGGTCCCGTATGATTACATACAAATGTTTAGACACTTGTAATAATACAATATAACTTTTTCTATGATTGATATTTATTTGTGTTCTTCTTTCACGGACAATCTTTACGACCGTTTTGAATTGAGTATTGTAGACAAGATGCAAAGTACAAGTTTTTTTATAGCTGATAAAAATCACATGTTTAAAGAATGTCATGTGATGATTTAAGTGTATATTGATCATCGTTTCTAACGTGCATTTAGGTCATATCAGTTTAGTTAATATAGTATAAGAGTAAAATAATATTAAATTTTAGATATTCAGTTTTATGTAAAATATATTTACTAAATTCAAGTATCGAAATAATTCTTATGATTGTTATGAATTTTTGCTTTTATATCAATATCAAGAGTTTTAAAGTTAAAGGTAATTGTACTTGTACTAATGGGGCAAAGGTTACTTGGAGTTATTCAAATTGATGGGAATGAATCCCAGTGCTCGAATGGGATTTCTCTTTCCTCGACTTACATACACACACACACGAATTAATCATTTTTTTCCCTTTCTCTGCCGCTCGAGTATATTTCTACACACACGTGATACAAAGAAAAAGAACGGAAGAATTTAGAGACACATATATATACCTAGAAAAGAATATCAATTGTCTTTAGTTGAAGAATGCGTAGAACTTATTTAATAAAAATTTACTGCAAAAAAAATTATGCTCAACCTTGGGATGTATATATAACAGGAACCACAAATGATGGTCAAGGACGAGATACAAAAGGTGATATATTCAAACATTAATAGTATTAATATTGCCAATATAAATGTATTATTTCAAAAACAATCAGAATTAACTGGTGTTTATAATCAATAACTTCTTATGAACATTGTTTGTGTAAATTACTATTTCAGTAAAAAACATAATTAACAATTTGT
Organism: Adineta steineri; assembly: GCA_905250115.1. NCBI lineage: Eukaryota > Metazoa > Rotifera > Eurotatoria > Adinetida > Adinetidae > Adineta > Adineta steineri. Next base: position 153,183 of record CAJNOI010000155.1, read on the forward strand.
ACAATGTTTTGTTATTTATATTGTAAATAAAAATAATCTCATGTATCATATGACTTTTTATGTTTTCTTATATTATAAATAATATTACACATACAAATATGTTTTATCTTATTCTATTTTGAAGTTTGCTATAAGTGAAATGTTGATCATAGTAAACTGATTGAAATACATGACATAAGTCATTTTACAATGATTCGATAAGAAAACAAAAACACTTAACACATATCATTATCATTGCATAATTATCATAGATGCCTTTCGTGAATAGATATAGTACGAGATGTATTTTGATTAATATTAGCATAATAGTACCAATCTTTTCTTAGATAAACATTTATAACACTTCACTATTTATTCAATCTATGTTGAGTAATATAAATGATTTCTAATCGAATAAAAACATTTCCTGTATCTGATATTATTTTGAGAAGTCAAGAGAGCAAGCATCGTCATACTAGTTAAATAAATATAATTGACTTAACTTTCTATATTCTAATTTATTAAGACAAGCAAAACTAATCTGTATAAAATAGTTACATGAAAAGTTATTTACTACGTAGACAAATCTTCAAGAACAATATTCTTTTTTTTTATTACAAGCACTATTTTTGTAACTACAGACATCATATCAATGGACAAAGGATAGTAATCTTCATTGATCGACATATATCTTATGATTTAACATAATTTTGTGCAATTACTTTCACAATTAAAATAATTAGTCGATAGATTATAAGTATGAGTTTAAAAGCTTCAATATATAAATTTAGCAACACAAATATACTGTAAGGACAAACATTAGTATGGCAATAATCAAAGTAAAAGCTATATTAATAATTTCTTGTCGAAGATTTTTTAATATTCTAAATGGTAGAAATTTTCTCGTATATATATTTCAATAAGTGACAAGTGGTCTTGAAAATATTCATTCTCTAAAAATAAAATTACAGGGTAGTCTTTTTTTGCAACCTTTTATTTCAGTATTAATCATCATAGATTTTTCTAACACTAGAGAAAAATAAATACAAAGTAAACCTATATTTAGGATAGTTATTCAAAAATAGAAACAGATTCTTAGTTATATATTTTTAATATTCTTTCCTTCGATTCACAAATAACATCCATTAATATAAAAACAAAATTATATATACAAATACACAATTACACGAGAACTTCAGGTAAGGATGCAGGAAATTGATAAAAGAAAAATCTTGAACTATGCCAGTAGTGTCAAGTTAGATAGTTAAATTTGATTATTTAATTATTCATCTTTGTTCGTTTATACATAACCTCTTATCCTCACTTTGTATTTTCCGTTCCTTAGAGATACTCCTTCCACTTTTGATAAATAGCTGAAGCAATACTTGAATTCAGATTTTTGTCTATTCCTTAGATTCTAATCATAGCGTTTAAAAACAGAAATTCATCTGTATTCGTCTATCTATCTGTTACTATGCTATAAATAGAATTTTTTATATAGGAGAAGAGACAATCTTAATAATATTAGAAAATTTCTTTTGACTGTTACCAGGCAATTATCTGAAGATATTTTAAAGTGTTACAAAACAGAACGAGAGAATTAAAAAAAAATTTCTTTTTATTGTCGATATGTAAGTATGTGAAGAATATTCACTCTAACTAAATAAAGAAAGCAGCTATGTGTACTCAGATAGATAAAATTAAATTATACTATACTCTTACATCGATTTTTTTCGCATTTATCATATTATTTTTTAGAAATTTTTTCAAAATCTTCTCAGTTATCAGATTGCTTGGTAAAAAGGAATCTCTATATCTTGTTCCTTTCTCTAATTAAATAGTGGCAATGAATTAAATATTCACTGTTTAGTGTTAAATACAATGAGATCACATCAAATGGGTCCATTTCATTTGTAAGTGCTAATAAGCAATAGTACACGAAAGACTGAAGCGTAGGTTATCTATCGTATTGTAATACAGGACATTATCTTAGATTGAGTGCTGATGATTAGCCTTATATGTTCTATTAATTTTCTTATTTATATATCAATTAATAGTGAAAAAATATAGTATCTTTTGTTTCATAATAAATACATCAATAGAACGAAAAAACTATAATTAACAGTAAAGAAAAGCGATAACACAATATAATTTTCAGTAAATTTAATTAAACAAAAATTCAATCATGTTCTTCAAGGCCGACGACAAGAAAATGGTAGAAATATTTGTAAGCTAATTGATTTTTATTTAAATTAAGATTGTTTTGCGTATATGCGCAACTGTAATACATAATTCATAGTTTTTTTTGAGTGTAATAAGGAATTAATAAAGTAGAACTACTATTAAGTTAAGATATTCCATATATGTTAAAACGAAGTAGATTTTTTACAATGATTTAATACAACTATCACTCATCGATGCGACTTACGTGATTCTCCATTGAGTTAGCTATGTTTGTTCTGTTATCTACGGCACACACATGCAATTGAATAATTTATAATGTCTACAAACGTATTGTTCTTTATAAATGAAAGATAGAAAGGAAAGAAATTAGAATGTATCACCACTTAGATTTTCACGCATTTAATTTCAGTTTTAGTCAATAGTACTAAATACTAAAATCTTTTTTTATTAATTAGTTAACATAATTTAGAATTCGATCTGATAAACTCATAGCAAATTAAGGTTACCGAGACTTATACAATATCCTAGAACTGAAGTTTTTCTGTTATATTTCGCTAGGTTCCCTAATATTTTAATATCAAATACTAATTCCAAAGAAATACAAATATTTTTATTGTATGGTTTCCTATACTGTGAAATTATAGTCTAGAAATGAAAATTGATCTACGTCTGTATATTTGTTTATTTATGGGATACTCACACTTGACTATTTTCCTATTGTTCGAAGAGTGTACGAATACTAAAAAGAGTACTCATACAAAACTGTTACAGTTTCCCTATGAGTTAAATGTTATCAGAAATTGAAAATTATTACTATCAATAAAATAAATTTCCTATGAATTGTTGTATGTTTATGCGGAGCATATGGCGACAGGATTTAATCCTAAACAGTAGTCAGACGATGATTTTAAACATATAATTATTATTAAATAAAATCACATTATTTGAAAGGTATGAAATTTATATTTCGATATTAAAAAAAGTGATAAGATAGCTAATTGTAAATATTTCAAGTTCATATACTAATACTTAACAACTGAGATATTAATTTAAATATCTAACTATGAGAAACTTGTGTTGATACCTATTTTACTAGCATTATTTGCATTGTATTTGAAAAAATAGAAAATAAATTTTTTTTTACAAAAAATTATGAAAGTAAAGAAATATTGTATCTATGCATCAGCTCGATTGTTCAGAAAACCTTTGAGTCTTTTAAGACATATTTTCATCTCATTAATTCTATCCATCAACTACTATCGTTATTATATACTCAAAGCTACATGTGACTATACTTTCATAGCTGTACCATTAGTCTGAGAATATGTGAATCAGCACGCTGATGTAGGTTACCTATCATATATATATATATATATATATATGATAAATATAGATTTCTATGCGTGATGTATACTATAAAAGAAGTTCCTTTTTACTACCAACACAATTTATTCACTTTGAATATACAAAGCTGTATGGTATCCATTTTTTATATAATTTGATATGGACGCTTGTAGTTGTTTAATATACTTTTTTTCTTTTCTTTTCTCTTATTTAAAAAAAAACTAGATCACTCGACGAGAAGTAAAAAACGGCAAAAAATCATCTGAAGGAGAGAATTTTTATTTCAATATTTGATTTTGTTCTAGTCAACAACTAAAACGTATTTCTACCGATGCTATAATAAAATTCAAGAAATTCCTAAAGTATGTAAATAGATTTTTGAGAGTGTTAAACACCAGTAATAATTTCTCGTTTCGTATCTTTTGCTTTCTTATATTCATTATACATTCTCTCTTTCTCTCTCCTTCTTAATAGTTGTTTTGATTGAATGGCATTAACTACATAATATTACATTTTTAGATTTCATGTCAAACAATAAATTAAATGTTGCATTTACATTCATCGTTCTTTTTTATTAATGTATTGATATGAGTTGTTTCGTATAACTGCACGATTTCTTTTATTTATATGTAACATGCAAGAAAAGAAAAATTTCAAAAATTTGGTTTATCGATCGATACTCAATAAATATTACACAAAAGTCAATGTGTCAAACTAAAATTCCATAATATATGATTAGTAATATTTATATTTGAACTAACTTCAATATCTTTAGACTGATATTACTTTTTTCTTGTTTTATATTAGGGTTATTTATTCAAGTTATATAACATTTCAGTTTATAATCAAATATTTTTCTTCTTTTTTATTAATTGAATTTAAGATCGATGACGTTATTTTTGGAAGTATAAAATTCTTACAGCAAACTGTTATAAAAAATCTAGATTTTCTTTTTTAATATTGTCATTTGTTTTCCACTTCTTCACGTTCTGTTTGTATATGATGTCGAGAGGTGAACGTCACATCGGAAAGCAAAAAATGATTTCCATAGAAAGAAATAACACAGGAACAAAAAAAAGGTTTTCTTCACTTCATTTTATTAGTTTCTTTTTTCTACATTTATGTTATTCAAAGTTAGTTAGATTTATATTAGATATATGTATTTGTGTATATGATATTCTACATCACAACATTCTAGTTGTTAGGTGTTAGTATAGTAACTGAATCATCGCTCATCACTTACATTCAATAGCAGCGTACCATTAAGAAGATGCAATTAGGAATGAAAAATAAATAATGAGTTTCATGTGTGCTTCACCCACTATTTTAATCACTTAAGGTTGCTCTTGATTAATTAATAATCTGAAAAAAAGTTGAGAAGAGTATGATAATAATAGTTTGACATATTGAATAAAAATAGAACAAAATTATTTAGCACATAATAACAAGAAGAAAATAGTTGATTATTTGATTAGGGGGTGATTACTGGACTTCTATTCAGCTGTTTCTCCCTTGCTCAATACTTATAATTAATACGAATATGTGATTTATTTAGAAGATGCGTTCAATTATTTCGGCTCGTCGTATACGTTTTTGTCTATTGCTACTCTTAATCTATTTCATCCTTAATTTTTATATTAAATTTACTGATGTCTCCAGTATTCGTCAGAGCATTGTTAACTTTAAGTGGCATCAATCTGAAATCATTGATCATCAATTATGTATAACAGAGCCATGCTCACTTGATTCTCGCATTAATACTATTATATGGACTCATGATGGAACTGGACTGATGAAATATATTCAATGGATTGCCACAAGAAAACTAGCTAATATTAGAATTAGTCAACTCGATGATGATTGTTGTATTATAAAAGAAAACTATTTTTCTTCTTCTTCATCGTCACCAATAATTCATAAATTTATTCAGATCTATATTATATCACTATCAGCTAACATAACTCAACCATCCGTATGTTTTACGAAGATTAAACAAACAGCAAATACTAATGTTACTGGTATAAATCAAATATATTTTAGAAGAAAATCTATTCATGCAACAATTCTATTTCAACAATTAGATCTATTTAAAAAGAAGCACAATTCTCATGCACAAACTGATAGTTCATATTTTACTTCAAAAATTAGCAAAGCAAGAGCAATCATTCAATATTTACAAAACTATTTTACTACTATTTCATTTACGAAATGGAAAATTATTAATTCAGAAGATTTAGTTCATAGACATTTAACTGATTGTGAAAAATCATTAACTAGTTTTCTGACATTATTAGGACTTAATACTTCAGATACAGTACTCAAAAATGTATTAACTTATGACTCTCATCGATTTATTGATGATGCTATTTGGTGGGATCAATCCGAAGTAGGCGAACGCATTTTAAATAGGTCAATACCAACTCGTCCATCTAATTTAACATATTCTAATGATTTTTATCATTTACATGGTACTCGTTCATTTGAACAATATTCAGCTGATAGTCGACAATGTTATCGAGATGGCACGTTTGCACAAATACCATCTGAAACAGTTTCTAATCGAAAATCAACCGATTCACCAAATCGTTGTCTAACAAATTCGTTTGATTGTAGATTTAGTGATATATATTCATTTGATGATCGTGAACAATTATATGAAGAAAGTAATCGTAATGATTACTTTAGTATCAAACCAATCAAATGTGGTTTTGCAGTTCCATCGATATTTGATAAAATTAGAGAACGTTTTGCTCGTAATCACACATGTGAAACTATTATTTTAACATCGATTATAAATTGTTATGATAATCTACCTGGAACAGAAGGTAACATTCCGTCTTCATTCTGTTATGTTGCTTTACTTGATACTAAAACATTTAATGCTTTACAACCTCCTCCTCCACAACCTCAACGTCAAACTCATTGGACTTTAATTGATTTAGGTGATAATGCTGCATTATTTAGTTTTCCTGCAAAGACAATAGAAACATTGAAAACTTGTGGACAACGAATGTTTCCACTAGCAAAATGGATTATTTGGCTTGATGGTAAAGCATACTTGATGAGAATCGCTGAACTTTTAACTCAAGCACAAAGTTCAGTGTTTGCTCCTCGTCATACTACGATTGATCGAACATCAGCGATCGAAGTCAATTATACAATCGAACGGATACGTGAACGAGAAACAGAATCACCGAAAAATTTCGATAAATTTGTGATGGATATTAAACGTCAAGAAAAAGAATATATACGTGATGGATTTTATTCTCGTGCTGATAAACTTAATTTAACATTATATGATATTGCATTATTTGTCTATCGAAATAATCATCCTTGTAATTTTCGTTATTTATGTGGATGGCATAATGAAGTGAATTATTTTGCATACAGAGGACAACTATCAGTTTATTATTCAGCTATTAGATTAAATCTAATACAGCATTTACATTACTTACCAAGAAACTTTTATCATACATTTGGGCATTCACAAATTTGTTCGTTGGCAGTGCCACAACCGAGCCCGGTTCAGAAAAACGGTACTAGTCCGACTGGACCTGAACTGGATCGGATCGATTAAGAATAGTGTCCTACGACATGGTCCGAGGCATAGGCTTGGATAAGATTCGCTAAACTGATTCGATTGCTGGGTATTAAAACAAATTAGGTCAGGATGCGCGCTGGTAACCGGTGATATCACAAAATTTGGGAGTCTTTAATTTCTTTCGCATTTATTAATATAAAACATAGAGTCAAATTTAGATCATTTTTTTTTCTTTGTTGCTTATAAATGAACTGGAGTGTTATATTACTTTTTTTTCTGTTAAAATAAATCTTTAAAAAAGTTATCATATTTCTTAAAGCATCTGCCGATTCGAGTGCAAAAACTTGTAACTGTGCAAGACTCTAGGTAAGAGGAGACACCGGTCCGAAAAAGTACCGGTTGCATTTTTTTAGAAAGACCTTCGTTTTTCTCGTCTTTTCAGTCAAAAAAATGTTTTATCAATCTTCCTCTCAAATCGTTGAAAGAATACGCTGTCGATATACCTATAAAAAGTTTTTTGAACTGTCGGTAACGCAAGATTTTATTCAGTATAGAATAAATATTAGCTGTAATAAAAAATATAGCAACTTGACATAATGTACTTTCAAAAAAATAAAAATTAATAAATGTGTCCAATCAGTGCATGTTTATATTATTTTCTTGGATTCTGTTCTCTGTTAGATTGTAATGTGTTGTCAAATTCTGTTAATGCTTCATTAGAAAAAACTGTTGGAACTGCTTTTCTCGAGTAAGATTGTGTTTTTTTCACACGTCTCAATGTCGATCGTTTATGCGGTCCATTGAATGATTGATTTAGTCGAGAACGAGTAGGAAATGAAACAATCGGTGCAGTAAATGTATTGGCACGTTGTTTACCTATATGAATGATATCCCAACGGCGACGTCGTTCACGTTCGAACCGTTCATACCATTTTAATGGTAGAAGTTTAATGAAATGTTCATAGAAGATGAAATATTCTTTTTGTGCCGATGCTGGATTACTGTAAGGTTGGTAATGGCAGAAATCCAAGAACATCGGTTGATCTTCTTCGTACATATCGAGAATATTTTTCACCAAACAGGAGACTTTCTCTTCACTTTCTGCTGTCAGTAGTTCGCGATCATTCTCATTGAAAATATCAAGATTAAAGTTTTTCACATACATCTGTAGATCATTCATATCGAACAGTGTTGTAGAGGTTGCTCCTGAGCTTGCTTCCTGTATAATTATGGATTGTCGATGGTCATACTTGCCAGATAATGTAAATTCATTCGCAGGATTAGTGTTTGATTTTATAAAAGTAGCCGTACTTTGTTTTTGTCCTTTCAAACTAGTTCGATTACGATCACGAGTCAGTTTAACATCATGTTTAAAGAATGCTTGAATCGTTTCATTGGTTTGATGGAGAGGTACAACTTCTTTAATACGAAGAATAATCAGGGCCATAATAATAATACATACGATATTCACCAAAGTTAAAAGGAAACTGCAAGCACCAAGTATCGCTGCTTCGTATGCCATATTGCACGAATAGTATGGTTCATAATGGTTCTGCATTGGCCTGGAGCAATTGGCGATAGGTCCATTTGAATGAAGTCGATTTTGAAACGAAAAATATTCCACATGTGTTCGTTCACTCGATCCTTTGCTGCTATAATCCCAAGCATCGTTAAATATTAACTGAGCGAAGATTGCATAGGCAAAGAGAAGTCCGCAATTGACTGCGGGAGGCAAAAGAGAAGCTAAACATGATTGTTGAAGAAATGGATTTGTTAAAGAAAAAGGTCACATACCAGATATTGCCACACCCACTAATGAGCCTATTGTCACAAAAAAGATATGAAGTCGAAATTCTGTTATACCTGTTCTTACCTGTATTGCCACCGAGTATAGACAAAGCAACACCAGCACCGCTAGGCACAGCAATGAGAACACCAACCCACAATCGTTTGAGATCACCGCGTGCCTTCATTTCCGATGTAGGAAAACTTGATGAACTTCCCCAATTGGTTCCGGTATAAGTTGTACATAGTCTAGAACAATTTTATCGAAAACATAATTCTTCAAATATTTTACTTACCCAATGATGAAACCCCATAGAATACAAAGAACTAGACCAATAACTTCGTTTCGAATGCTTTGTCGCCACAAAGACGTTTCGTGTACTGATACACCAAACACAATACCCATGATTGGATTCATCAATGGACTGACCAGCATACTAGCCACAAGAATTACAGACGAGCTTTCCAGAAGACCAACGGCAGCAAGCATCGAAGCCAGACTGAGTAGTACAACAAAGTCGAAAGACAATGCACTAGCGGCACGAATCCCAGCTATAACCTGATGAACCATTAGTCTAGCTCGAACACTTTTCTTAAAATCGGACTCGCTGAAAGTCTTCCAAATGCTTTTTTTCATCGTTGTGTCTGAGACTATTGATTGCGAATGATCGAGCTGTTTCATATCGGCAATTTGATTCGTTGTATTAGTAGTTAAGGTAATATCCGATACCTTATTACGAGATCCAACAAGAACCATTGCTGGAATTACACAAACTTGACTGCCACTTCTGTTACCTATATCGAGCTCGTATAAATCACGTAAGATTCGATCACTTATTACACCGAATTCAGCATGAAATGTCACCTGAACAGTCTTCTGATCAGTTGATGGTACCCACATTGGTTCTTCATTGATATTCTTGGCTAGATAAACTTTCAAACTAGCCAATAATGATTGTACTGAATCCTAATAATAAAAGAAGAAATATAATAATTCGATATATCAATATGGAAATTAAACTTTTACATTTGTTTCTTGCTGATGTTTCTCTTCCTGCTGATCGATGGGAATGGTGACAATAAAGAGCGCACGGTCTGTGGCCATAGAGATGTCTTTTGTATATGAAAATCAATAATCTGAAATTCATTAACAGTAATTAAAAATTAGATTAATAGGTGTAATCGGCCTGTTAGACTTATTATCGATAAGAATATCTTGGGATCAAAAATTCTTTGCATCGAAAATGCAATATCAACATCGTATGAGATATATAAAATGGCGATCGAGCAAAAAAAAACTAAAATTACATACAGTTTCGTGTTATTTTTCGATGACTAAAATGTTTTACGTCACAATTACAATCATAAGAATGGCGTTGTTGACAATCATGCAAAGGTCAATTGACGATATATGACAGTATGATATATTTCAAAAAAATTTCTTCTTATATAATCCGTTAGAGAAAAGAAATCTCTATTTTCTAAGATATTTGATCATACTTCACATAATATGATGGTTATAAATTCTCGATAAGACTCGCGTCATTATCATTCGTGCTCATTGTAAATTTTCATCACATGTTTTTTGTTACTTTTATACACGCTATTAAAAAGCAAAGCATAATGACATATTTTATTCGTAGGTAATAAGAATGCCTTTATTTCGAAATCAATTCTTCGCTTTTATGTTGATTCTGTCTCCTTGAACAAATACATCCGCCGTGAGAGACGAGAAAGAAGGAAAAGAAAGAGATAATTTGATAGACTGAAGTTCCGATTCTAAGAACACAAACAAATATTGTGAATATGTATAAATAAACTACTATGTAGTTAAACGTGAGCAACCAGCAATACATAAAAGATAAAAAACATCATCTTGGGGAACAACGCAAATGATAAAAACGAAAATAAATATGATGAAAGGAAGAGAAATAAAGTAGAAGAAAAAAAGTTCTTTTTTTTACAAAGGAACTCGTTTTTTCGACTTGTATATACGCAGTTTGTTTTTGAAACAGAACTTTTACTGATATTAGTTTATGACATCACATATGCACATAATATAAAAATTTAAAGACAAAAGCAATAACGAGAATGAAAAAGCATATGCAAGTGCTTGTCATACAAAAGTCGAAACACAAAGAAACGAGAGAGAGAGGATGTATGACGTCTTGTCTACTGTTCATATTGCATATGTCTTTCGTTTGTTTTAATTGTTAGTCATATACTGGTGCATGTATTTGTGAATAATTGTCGACGTTGTGTGTCATACATTGAGGACGGGTGCGAGATAAAAAAAGATACATCCACGTCGGCACCCGCAAACACACCCTCAATTAAAAAATAAAGTATTATAATGTAATAAAAATCCATACTACAGTGGAACCTCTATTAATGAACACCTCTGACCTCCGAACAATGAACGCTTTTTCTGGGCCTTTCTGTAGAAAAAACCTCTATAGAGTGAACACACAGTGATTAACTGTACGTTCTTCTATGAAATACAGAGTTGAAAAAATATGCTGTACATATTAAGGAAATGATAAATCAGTTTTTGACGGTCAACTCATCATAACAAGCTCTATCGTATGCATGGATCAAACAGAACAATGTGATTAATCGGTGATGAGTTAATCGATTCTATATGACAGAGCAGCATGCATTCTATCTTCGATTGTAAAATGAAACAGAACACACACGTTAACTTTGTCTAAAAAAACGCAATTAATTCGTGAAAATGAAAATAACGCTTCATATCGTACAATTGTTCAGAAGTACAAAATCTCGGTCGGTAATATCTCGATTAACGACTTTTCTTAGAAAAAATAAATAGATATAGATAATAGACAAAAATGCTTTTTTTTACTAGTTTTTGTTTAAAACGAAATAGATCGTTAATATTTTAAGAATAAAAAAATGTTTTTTTTATTTTTTACTTGATAATTGAATAAATATGCGTAATAATTGAAAAAGATAATGTTTTAGAATTAATAGTAATAGATTTTAATATCATTTGTCTATACTAATCTTATATGGTGTACATCTAAACCTTTATTCAATATGAAACCTCTCTAAGATGAACACCTCCTCTAATGAACACTTTTTAG
>CAJNOI010000155.1:165219-190537 GCA_905250115.1 Adineta steineri
TTGAATTGTTGACGAAATCGTTTTGATACACACATATAAATATAAAATGCACCCTTCAAAACAAAAATAAAAATTTTTAAATGATATGTCATAGAGAATATTTCATTACTTACTGCAAAATAACAATTGTGTATAGTAACAGATAAAACTGATATAAAGTTTGTTCGATCGGTAGGAGATATATAATACAATACTACGGTAGTAATTACATATTGTAATAAAATACAGAAACTATAAATGGCTTGAACAAGTACCATATGTGTTAACTGTTTATCTAATTCACGACGAACTAACGGAATTGTTCGGTAACCTAAAGTTTGAACATTAGTATAAGCTAATAAAGCAAATAGAGTCATTATGGTCAATGGTAATATACCGATTAAGACAAGTACAAAACCAAAATTAAAATATTTTTGAAAGGTTACATTCGTGATAGCACATGTCAATTGATTTATATTAATTAGTGACATAACTACATTGAAATAAAGTGCAAATGGTATTCCATGAAGTAACCAAAATAAAAGAAAACCTATTATGATATAACGAGCTAGTTTAATATTACTCCATCGATGATAAAATGGATTATGACAAGTTGCTAGAAATTGATCAATGATTGCCAAGCATATACTTGTAAATGACATCAATATCGATAATTGAATACAGTATAATCGAGCTTTACAATAAACTATTGAATAACCTCCCCAATCAATTCCATAACCATTAATTACAATATGACTAGTTAAACCAGTCATTAAATGAATTATATTAGCAAATGACATAATTGTTAAATAAAATGCACATGAATTTTGTCGAAATGTTCGAAGACTTAAAAATACAGTAAGATTTAAAAGTCCACCAACAACACCAGCTACTAGAATAGTCAAGCCGAAATAAATCGTAACTACATGTGAAAGATTTATAAAATATGAAACAGAAGATGATGACATGATATTTTAACTGATAATAGAAAATGTACTGACGCTAATATCTCTTTTTTTATATAATAAATGATTTTAAAAAAGCAGCCTTTAGTCTATTAGGTAAAATATTAAATACCTTAATGGTAAAAGAACATAGTCTAAGCGGAAAAAGCACAAAATCTATCTTATAATACGTCGTTAGAAAATTAAATTAAAAACTATGACGTGGCTGTTAAAAAGGCTTCAGGTGAAGCTTATCAAATACGTCACAATTGCGACTTTCATATCAAATACATGCCATACAAAACAAAGTTCCTGTTATTTTCAAAAATTAACTTCATATGTCGATATATAATTTTGAAAGTAATGATGGAGCATATTTATGCATTTGACCATCTCTTTATCTATTTATAATCGAGCACTAGATATTCTAATGCATTCATAGCTACAGGGAACTAATTTTTATCAAAAACAAAACAGAAAAGTATTATTTCACTAGAGAACCAAAGAACTATTAAAATTATACTCATACATCAGTCATGATTTGTTAATCGTATTCATATATAACACCTTCTTTTAAATGAATTAGAAAAAAAAATAGTTATCTTCGAATAAGATTAAATTCATATTTGAAACTTTACAAATCATTAATATTTTTATAAAAAACAGAATTATTTTATTTTATAATGTATTTAAAAACTAATTTTTATTATATTCTTATCCAATAAATAAGATTATAAGGAATGATAAGGATTTTAATATCTACTATACTATTCACTTTTTGTGTCTCGTGGTTAGATTATTGTAAAAACAAAGTTTGAGATTGTTTTTTTTCATATCTTATCTATAACTATTACAGTAGAAAAATTTTTCATCGAATAAAAAAAAATTAAACATTTATAAAATAATTTTAAATGTTTCGGAATCAATCTAAAGTTGAGATAATAGTAATAGAAAATTTATTTTATCATTAAATCACAATTTCTAAATTGAAAAATTTCTCATGATTAGAATAAAAAAAAGAGAAGGACATGTTTTCAATCATTTATGTATCATTTGATTTTTCCCATTGTAAATTTAATTTGACAATTTGATTAATAACATCATCAACACGTTTTTCTTTCAATAATTGATGAGCAATTTCTTGAGCCGCATCTATATCTCCTTGATAGTCATTTGATTGTGTATGAAAAATAAGTTCATCAATTTCAGTCCAATATGCTGCAAGAATCTGTGTTAAAATCATCATTCGTCGATTGTTTCCATAAGCACCACAACCCCACCATCCCGTATGAATTATTGTACGAAAATGTTTATTTTCGCTTCGACTAGACGAACGTTGATTTGATGTATTTAATGCATGAGTTTTATTAGCAAGTATTTGTGCTGCTTTAAATCCAACATAACAAGTAAGAAGAATATAATCAATTTGATCACGAGTATAACTACCACGACCATGACTTGGTGCTTCAATAGCTATTAAATTAACTTTTTGAGAACTGTCAAGGTATTTACATGCTTGAATAAGTTGTCTTTCACTTGCTTTAGCAAAAGCATTTCCATAAACTTTACTAGTATCCATTTGAATTACTCGTTCAGTATTACTTATTAAAACTGAAAGAATAAAATAATAAGAGAATTAAATTAATAAATAATAATTTACTAGGTGTTGGTAAAGTTTTATTTCGATTAGAACTAACTGTAGATGATCCCACTGTATTTATTGTTTGAACAAAATATTCTCTTAATGCTGCTAATTCAACACATTCTAATACTTGTAATTCATCTTGTGCTAATAATGGTCCACCATAGTAAGCAAATAGATCATGATTTGCAAAATTTAAATACCATTCTACTGTTTGATTATCACCACATGATTGATAATTAAAAACATCAGATTGAAATCGAATTCTAGTCGATGGACGTGTTAAACTATCTGGTAATACATCAGGCATAAATGGTCTCCATCTTGTTATTAATAAATATCTATCTGGTGATGGTGAATAATGTCGTATTTCATTAATATATTTATAAATAAATTGTTTATTTTTATCTTTAAAATTTGGTGCATAATTTTCATATAAATCTTTTGATTTCATTTCCTCAGCTGTATATAAACCTTGTTTGAGTGATTCATATTTATTAGAAACAAAGATTTCATTACGTAAATCATCTATAGTTCGAACAGGAATTTGAGCTGCACTTGGAGCTGGTGTAAACCAAATATCATCTGTAAAACGTGAATGTTTTGCCATGCAAATACTATAGAACTTGGGTAAGGTTTTTTTTTCAAATGACACTCTTTATCAAGTCTATCGATAAAAAGGAGAGTAAAAAAATAACAGTTACCTAGGTAACTTCAAAAATAAGAAAATGGTTGTAAGCAAAGATTTGTGTTTATTTGCTATATTTTCTTTTACCATTGAAAGTAATGTCTACGAATAGTATACTCGTTTTCTTTTTCTCTGAATTAATATATACAATGAATCATCTTGCTATGTGAGTAAAAAAAAAAGTTTCACGTAATAGTCAAACAATTCGAGGATTGGTAGACACGAGAAGATTGTTATATTATTGAAGCTGTATGCAAGAAAAAAGAAAAATTTTGTATTATTTGTTTATTTACTTTGCCTCTTTTGAATTGTAGTTGTATTTTTAGATTTCAATTTTCGATGAAATATCGAATTTTTGCTAATCTTAAAGACTATTTCCATAAGAGAAGATGTATCATACTGTCATTAGTACCATTGATTATAGTTTATTATATTTAATCTACTTTTGAGAGATAATATGACAAACAGATTGGATCTATAACGATTTTATGTCGTATATATATATCTGATTAGTACTTTAACTAAATATGGAAAGTTAATAAAGAAGAAAGAGAAAAAAAACATTGTTATATCATTAGAATAATAAACCACAAGATTGAATCGATCTTTTTCGCACCAAAAAACAATGACAAATAATTCAAATTTGATCTGATTAGTGTGACTAGACAAACTTTATCAAGTGAAGAACTGATATAGATTGCTTTTTAATTTAATGTCAGGAATTATTACTTATGCCATCGATTTTATTATATATGTATACCGAATAAACTATTTTAAGATTATAATTATTATATATGTTATATTGATATTGGAGAAAATGTCATATAAAACATCATCTTAAATACTCGAAACTCGAACAGATTAATTTGAATATGAAACTTCAAATGATAATTAGATTTTGTTGAGAACACGTAATAAAAAAACGCCTCTTATTTTAATTATTAAAAAATTATTCTACAGTTAAAATGTATTTCAAATGAACAATACCGTCTTTTGGAAATCTAGATAAAAAAAGAAAATGTACGAGTCAATCAGTATAAAAATAATAATGATACGATTTTTTTTACTTACATGAAATCCTTAGTCTAATCTTTCTTTCATGCTTATTATACTTTTTGCCAGAAGATCATCTTTCTAACAGTGATTCAAACTATACTAAATATAATACAGACAACGTGATTAATAAACGAGCATTTAATTACATATTTTTAAAAGTTCTAAACACTTTATGAGAAACAATTAAATCGTAGCAAAGCTCAACATTTTATGTACTAATGACATTATTATCAATTGAATACAAAGGAGATAAAACGCAGACACTATGCATCATTCTATATTATTGACAAATATTGAATCGATACTTCGAACTCCTAATATACATTTTTCTTTTGACTCAATACTTATATCTAATGAAAAAACAATATTTTGTTGTATAAAATAATAATTTATAATTGTATGTCTATTCATATACTTAAATAGATTATCAAATATATTCAAATAATCAAAATCAAAATATATAATTAATTAATACAACTGCCATTTTCATATAAGATTTGTCACTTTATTATTTCTATAGATACATAAATAACTAGACGATCAATAATTGCAGTCAATAGTTCTTGCAAATATTTGAACGTTTCTAGAAATAGATCGAAATGTAAATGTCAATAATTAATTTATGTGAAACTTAAGAGGATGCATATTTTAATTTCGATTATCATACAGAACAAAGAAAAAGAAATTTGATGCGTCAGAAAACAAATATTACTGAATGTCTAAATTAATTTACATGTCATCTTATTATTCTTCTGCATACTACTATTTTTATTATCAACGAATAAATAAAGATTTTGTCTTTCAATTTAAGGAAATCGCTTTCTTATTATTAGAAATGATTCACATACAAATTTTTCTTTTAGGATTACAACAGAAATACTCGTTCTCTTGATTTATTTTTAATCATTTTCTTAAATGATTCTTCAGGATCAAGAAAAACATTGTTATTGTTGTTGTTGATGATGATGTTTCCATCGGTGAAGAAGTACGAGAAGAAAAATAAATCTCTTTAAAATATTGTTATTATTGCCCTAAAGACACAGAATTTGTTTATCTATTGCGTTATGCCAATAAGTAGATAGTTCGCTCTATACTATACACGTATTCTCTATGTCAAGCGTATCGAATCATGGAGAAAAAGAAAACATGCATTAATGATGAAAACTAATACATTTAGTTAATCTATAGCTAAATAACCTAAACCATAAGAAAAGTAAATGAGTATGTAATCATGATCATTAACAGTTTTTCCAATGTCATGTCTTCGTCTTTCTTTACTGAATGACAAAGTTAGAAGACGATAAGATAGCTAAGAATAAAGAAAACAAAATGTCATATAATTAAATATGTTCATTTTTATGAAAGCATCTGCTAACATCATTTATTTGGTTTTTTTATCATTTGTTAGCTCAATTGATTATCCATCGATAGACGCTGATTAGTCTAATTTCTATCCTCCGTTATCGCTATCTTCCAGTCAACCGAGAGTTTTTTTTTCTTTTCCCTTTTGCTTTTGATCATCATCATCATCATCATCAGTTCTGTCTTTTTGATTAACACAAAAAGAAGTCTTCTCGCTCGCAGTTTGATGCCATGAATAGACAGAGACATGTTTGTTCTTTGTTGAACTAATTAGACAATATATTTAGTAAGTATTGAAAATTTCGAATATACATCACATCATCTAAATACAACTATTAATTATCTTATTAATTCTTTCTTATTCAATGATATGAGAACACATGTGCCACTTTTTTGTCGTTATTTATGATTACATATGTTCTCTTTTTTTTTTGATGTTTTGTAAACGACAACGCACCACTCTAAAATGGTGTCGACAATAGTGCCGAAGAAAACGTCATCCGATTCATTTCCGTTTCTTATCGGAAAGCATATACACGTAGGACACATCTAATAAAAGTAAAAGATTGAGCTAACAGCTATTATTATCTACCTGTCAACGCTAAAAGAACAGAAACATTGAATAGAAAAAGATACGGACATAGTTTAGTAAAACCATTGATCATTATTTAGAATCAAACAAATAATTTTACAATTAGAGTAGGCTATTTACTTTTGAGAAAGAATAGGAAAGATTATTTGTCAATTCGCTATTTTTTTATCTAGTTCTTTTTAGTGATGAGTTTAAAAACTGATCTGAATTATAATCGAACACTTGTATTAACAAAACCACCAAATTTACCTGTTGATCAAAAACCATTTACACCAGAAGATATAAATGATCCATTTCAAGTACAAAAGAAAAATATTCGCACAGCCGCACTCATCGTTTGTACATTTACATATTTAATTATTGGAGCATGTGTATTCGATGCACTAGAAGATGCACCATCAATAGATCGGTAATTCGTTCTATGAAGCAGAAAATATTGATTGTCATTAATTTTATTTGTAGAAAGCGTCATTTTGAACGGAAATTTGCTCAATTTAGACTTGATCACAATATGACCAATGAAACATTTCGTCAATTAGCAGATTTAATTGTGAATAAAACCATTCTTCGTCATAAATGGCAATTTTATGATAGTTTCTATTTTTCAACTGTTGTTTTGGCTCTAATTGGTTATGGTCATCGAACATTAATAACAAAACGTGCAAAAATATTTTGTATTTTATATGCAATGTTAGGTATACCCATGTGGTTAATTACATTTCAATCAGCAGGTGAAAGATTAAATTCTTTATTAAGTTATATACTTTCAAAAATCAAACAATCACTTCGTATGAAAAAAACGAAAATAACTGATGGAGAATTACTTATTATGGAATCATTTTTAACTATTGTCATACTTCTAATTGGTGCATGTGTTTTTTCTAAATTTGAAAATTGGTCATTTTTTGATTCTTTTTATTATGGTTTTATAACATTGACAACGATTGGTTTTGGTGATTATGTTACTCTCGTAAATATATCTTTAAAGAAAAACTATGATCTCTTTTTTTTAATACTTTTCTTTTTTTTTAAAGCAAAAAACGGGCAACGATAGAACATTTATTCGTCATGTTAAATACTTTTCTTTCTGTATGGGATTTATATTTTTTGGTTTAACTGTTGTAGCATCATTGATGAATTTACTTGTTATACGTATTGTTGCATTTTATTCTCAAGAACGTTTACTTGAAAAACTTCGAGAAGAAGAAGCAGCTAGTCATGCTGTACTTCTTAAAGGCGATGTTATTTGTTCAACAAATATAAATAAACAACGATCAACAACAGCATCGCTAGTATCTGGAAGAACACCAAATCAACAACAAATATTAATACATTCAAGTCAAACATCTGTTTGTTCTTGTACTTGTATGGAAACATTTAGTGATTGGAAACAAGCGAGAAAAAAACGTGCTAAATGGAAAAAACAAAATCGTGAAGAAAGAAACAAAACAATGAGAGCATATGACTCACCTAACTCGGTTCAAGTTAGTTTTGCTGTAAGACGATGTTCAGTATGATTAATACATGTAATAAATCATTGTATAGTTTATACTTTATTTATATATATATATATATTTAGCTACAGAATACAGGAGAAAAGACAGTTTTTCTTTTGAAAACGTTTAGTAATTAAGTTTACAATTAATTCAATCATGATCTAGATACGATATTATATCATAAAATAATTGAATAAAATGCTTATTGTTGTACATAAGGTAGTTAGAAAATGTAGATTTTTAATTAAACTGTATCGGAAAATAGCCAGAGTCAATTCATCCATACATTAGGATATTTAGTGTTTTGTTGCGAACCTATAATTTTGCTTATCAGATATGACAATTAAAATGATGCGATGAATCAATAATCGTACAGGACCTAATAAATTTTTTTCATATGGGCTGAAATAGAAAGATTGATTTTTGACGTCGAGCTGTAAATGCGATATGCCTGTTGTCGATATGACGAGTTTTCCTTTGAAATTTTTAATAACATTATTATCATTATTTCCATTAATACTTTATATGATGTTCTACATTTTGAAAATTATCAACGTATGTTATCAATTAATCGTAATATCATTAAGTTGAACTAGTATATTTGCAGCGGAAGTATATGTGGCCACGATTGTAAATAGTAGTGTGCAAAAAGGTAACAATATTTTTTATTTCTTCTTGATTAATTTTAGAATTCACGTCTCCTATGTAACTGACTACGATTGAATTACACGTGCTTGATTGTTTCATAATGTTGTTCTTACTTTGTGGAATAGTAATAGAAAACGACTGAAAAAATTTTGCTACCGAATGAATACCACGGTTCTGGCGTTGATTGAGTCATAATATCTTTTTGTGTGATAAACCGAAACGTATGTGCCGATTAAAGCATAATATAGTTATCAAGTGTACTACATGTGACTGAAGCGTCATTATAAAGATTATATTTTGATTGTTTGTGATACAATATACTTTTATAATTTAATTATCATTCTGATCACAAAAATTTCTCATAAAATTCGAACAATCGTAATATGCATATGGAGGTTTAATGTATATAATTCTCTAGTTTAATCTATATAAACATAATAAAAATATTATTGTATTAAATCAGTGGAAACAATTGAGATAAACACTAGACTTATATTGTAGTATATGAAAGTGGGGAAAATGTACTCCTATACACATGTATATGTGTAGAAAGCGAGAAAGGACAAATATTATATTATACACTATATGTAAAAGATAAGAGGATAACGAACAACTAACAACGAAAGAATAATGAAAACTTTAGCGACATGTGCCGATACTAACGCTTTATAATTATTCATTACGGAATGAATAAAAAATCACAATATTACTAATCTCTGTAATAAAATTTTCGAGGCCTACTAAGACTTTGTTTTGCTTAGAATCGATGGTAGGGTTCAAAAAGTACGTTGTATTGAAAGATTCAAATTCATTTATACTAAATTTATTTGTCGATGAGTATGATAATCTAATAATCGAAATAGATTCTATTTAGTTGAAAACATTCCACAGCTAACTATGATTATTTTTATCAATAAAACTATTCAATAAATGTAAGTATCATTATAACGATCAAACGAATGCAGAAGAAAATGTGCTATTTGAAAAATCATCTATACAAATTAGATCAAAAACAGACAATTATACATGTAATCGAAAGATGTCTTCTCTTATAAATCAGACTTATTTTGATATTACACAATGAAATAAAATGCAAGATATTATATAATTAGTAAACAAAGAAAACATTTAGAATTGTGTAGTATATAAAAATGATAGAAGAATAAATAAGATATCAATAGTAATCAATGTCTCGTATTGCAACAAACAGAGTTATGATTCGATTCTATAATTACAACGGTAAATATACAAAACGTGACATTTGTTATTTTTATGCGTTCTATTAGATATACATGAACTGTATATATAATTTGTTAAGCAATATCTTTACTATATATTATCGACCATTAGAATTATAAAAGATCATTTTTGTTTTAGTGTTCGATTGTTTAGTTATTCTGAATTATAAAGTTGTATCATTTTGTGTCGAAAGAATAAAACTTCTTTTTTCTCAATTGACTAATATTGATTGAAAATTATGTTTTTGTTAATTATCATATCGTCTTTTTTTCCAATCAAGTACTTGAAGCAATGAATGTCCATAGTCGATAATATTCTATAAGCCCTATAAATATTGAAAGAAGAAAAATATATTAGTAAAACTCTTGCTCTATAGTTCGATATTATCAATTTCCTTACTATAGTACAATATATAGTATGTAATCTTATATGACTCTTACCAACATTGTTCTCCGAAAATTGTGTTGCTCAGATTTTTTCCGGTGCTTTACGCAATGACTCAAAATAGTTGTTGAAGTCCATTAGCTATGAAAGCTCAAATATCGTTAAAAAACAGTACACATAAACATAGACACATTATCTCACTGTATTTATTTGTTATGCAAACAAATCAAAAAGACGTTGAAGTTTATTGACTGATTTATTTTATGAAAATTTTTCTTGTGAACAATAAATCATTAGAAAAGATAAAGAATGTATCTCTTTTCTAGCGCAATATTATGTTAAAACAAATATGCCAATGATAAATTTACATACATACCATTTTATGTCTTTGAATAATAATATAAAGAGAACAAAAAATGAGTCAGAAATAAACTCAAGGTCTCTAATTATCACATACAAGTTCTACGAATTAATATTATAATTCAATCGATTATCGATACGTATTTAATAGTTATAACGATAAAATAAAGATTTTTATCAACAAATCTAGAATTATATTCGATCAAAAATCAGCTATTTATTATCGCAAGTAAGAAGTATGAAATAAAATTTCGTATATACTTTGAAAATCTTCATATGCGAGGATCACAAAAGATAACAATATGATTTTATTATTGTTATTTTTACAATATTGCGTTCAATCTATAAAAACGATAGAAATTGAATGATCTAAAAATACTTCATTGTTCAATATATATGCATTTATATACAATGACACTTTTAATGTATTGGATCCATGTATTTATTCATTTTTTGCCTTCAATTAAGACTCAAGTACGATTAACGCTCTTGTTTATGTAACCTAATTCACTATTGCAAGAAGCATATCGACCCCATAGCAGGGTTATGTGACAAAAAATTATATCAGCACATGGCTGCATGATTCGCTAGCTAGCTTCGTCTAATGTAATACATAACTCTCAGCGCATATCGTTACACGAGTATTATTACTTCTATTTCCTTCATATTGATCTGCCTCTCTTACAAGGAGAATATGCCGAGTATCCTGGGGCTACTAACATTGAATTATTCTCGAGTTATATTTCACTTTTGGGGGTAATTTATACAGTAATATGTAAATATGCTCATTAGTTTATAACATTCTGTAAAAGTTATATAGTCACACTAAGATGTAAATATTAGTTATAAAATTGGATGATATTGAAGAAAAAAAAACTTATTGGTAAGTAACTTTATATAAATGTACTTAGAGATAAATGATTTATTATTTTTATTGTAATGTAAAATATTGTAAGCCAATTGTTATGTATAAATAAATATGTTTTCGAATGTTTAAAACAGAATCACTTAATAAATGTTTTTTTAGAACACAGCTGTTTGATAAAACAAAAAGTCTTTTTTCGAGATAACCATCAATAGATGATTTATTTATATAATAAGATAAGAATTTGAGAAGCAAGAATCAATCAGTTTCTATTATTTTAATATATTACACTTTGTATTTACATTAGATTTATTACAGTATAAAATACAATCGATATTCTATTAATGGTGGCTATGAATGATTAATCAAATTAATATGATCTAATGTTATTTCAGTTAATAACATTTTATATCATCTATATTATGAAAGTGAAAAGACTTTTGTCTATTCGAAGGACTGATTATTTGACAGTAATTATATATGAATAGAACAAAAAACACAATGAAATAGTTTCTCTCTGTTGTTATATATTGTCAATGATGTCATTAGAAGTGGGAACAATAAGTCAATTATTAATGATATAATCGTATGTCCTTGACAAGTTGGAAGTATTTAGATGAAATAACATAAGTTCGAATAAATACAAATTATAATTAAGAAAAAAGATCTAGATAATTATGTTTTTTTGGTATCTACCATCGTGAAATCGGAAATTTTTATCTTCGTATCCGGTTGAATACGACAAGGACGTTATACCAGGAAATTACGTATGACACTTAACCTTGGATGTCATTCAACATTATCCATTGGGAACAACTACAGAAAAATAGATAGCACTTCTTTTTTAATAAATCCTATTCAGAACATAAAATGATCATCGAGAGAGTTTAAATAAAAAAATTGTCCTTGGTCAAACTTGTTAAGTTCATATTATATAAGTATACATAATCTCTATAGATACATTTGTTTATTTATCACTTAAGATAAATTAATACAAGAGTCCTTAAAAATCTACTTGAAATATATTCACCAAAAAAAGGAAAAAAAGAACGTTTTAATTTGTTAGAAATATTAAATATGATATGGTGCTGGAGCATAATCATCATATAACATTGTATTTTGACAGACACATATAGCAAGAAAAACACCAATTAACTAAATATAAAAATTATTAAAAATCAAATTTCATATTTTTTTTTTATTTTCTTACCGCTAAAACACATAAACTAAATTCAATTAGAAGAAAAAGTTTTCCCCAAAAGAATGTTGCTCTTGTTAAAATAGGCAAACATCCTGGTGTACCAGTTAAACCAACTTCATGAACTGTACATGATACTGTTGAAGTCATTGAACAGCAAGATAATGGAACATGAGAATCACTGTAATCATAAGCTGTATCAACACCACAACAATGATACTAGAAAATAAATAAAGATGGAATCAGTACTTAAGATATCCTTGTTAAAAAAAACTGATTGACTCTTTTCTCATATTCCCATAAGGATGAATGCTCAAGGTTTATATAGAAAGAAAGACAGAAAGAAGGAGAAGGTTGCATCATGACTATTATTAAATGATTTATCTTGTCAATGATGATGATAGTATGAAACAAAGATAAATGAAACTTCATTCTATTTTTTGTATTGAAGACAACGATGGTAGAGGTTATCAATCCTAATTACCTTTTTACTTTTACAAGTCTAAACAATATATAGATTGTAATTTCAACATTGTGAACTTTGAAATCAAAGTACGCCAAGTGTTTACATCAATCATTTAATTGTTTCTTTTCCTTTCTTTTTTCTTTATCTTTACCTTGCTTTGAATATAGTCTATCGCTCTTTCGTATTGACTTGGATACATATGATTATATTTTTTCATTTGTGATACAAGACGTTGTTTTACAAGTGATTGTCCTTGCTCATAATGCATTGCAATAAATATAAATAAAGCTAATTCAACCAGAAGAATAGATGTTATCAAAACAATATACTAGAGAAAATATTCATTTTTATTTTTTTTTCAAAATATTTATGATGAAATAATGATAACTTACAAGTATGAGACAAGTACGTGATTCTCGTTTTGCACCACAATATCCAAATAGTCCGATAAGAAAAATAATTATACCAAAGAGTATAATAATACAAGCTAATATTTCAATGGATGATAATGGTAAATTAGTAAAATTAAATAGATGAATTATTTGTTGTACTTCAGGACGTAAAAGACAATAAATACCAAAAAAAATTAAAACAATACCACTTAGCTAAAAATATAACATTTGTATTTTCTATATATATCGATTAATATTGAACTTTTTATTACATACCCAGAAGAAAAGATTCAGTACTAAGAGAAGATATTTAGCACAAGGATAACAAGTAGCTATACCCATCGTTATATGTATATAATTACTGCATCGTTATTTTTATACCATAAATATTGAAGAATAAAGATAAACGTTAATTTTTGTTTTTTTCAATAATAGTTTTATTCGTTCTTTAATACATATATATATATATATATTCGTTGTTAAATGAGCTTGAATTCCACAATAGAATAGTATTTGTGGTTATCGATAGAGTGAATAAATGTTTTTAGAGCAAGAGAGAAAAGTAATTTGAGGAGTAACGTTGAGAGAGAAAAAACGATGCATAGAAAAGAAAAATAAGCATAGAAAAGAAAGAGAAAGAGGAGAAGAAGAAGAAGCAGAGGAAAGAGAATGAATCATTATTTTTTGTTTCTATTACTGATGAACAACAGAACATTAGAATAATTCTTTTTTTTGGTTATGAGATAATAGTTGACATATATATAATAATATAGTATGTTCTTTTTTTTCTTATCTTAAACAAAGACGAGTCGATGAAATAGAGAAGATAATCATGTTAATATATGATACAAAACATTGCTTCAATCATAGTTTGAAATGTATTTCATTTTTACATTTTTAAAACTAAATCTCATATTACAATTGAATGATAAAATGAAAGAAGCCGACACATGCAATTTATTTGTTAGAATACTCGTATATCATTTATCGATTAGATTTATTGTACTAATCTATTTGAATATTTAATTTATGCATTGGTTTCAAATGATAAAATGAACGAAGAAGAAGAAGCATAAGAAGAAAATAATTGTTATCCTCATTTTCTTTATGCATTCATTCAATCCATTTTCTTTTCATTTAATATTATTCGAGATTGTTATCATAATTTTCTAAGCGAATAAATCGAATCGAAGATAAAACTTGTTTTTTTTCGAATTAAAAATATGATGCTTATCTTTCTACAGTCCGTTGTATAGACGGCTACCTTGCACATATACACAATAACGAAGTATATTAGAAAAAAAAAGAAAAGATGTATGGTCTTTTGATCATTGAATGCTATGGTATGTTTGAATGATGATTACCTTTATGATTGATATCGTAGTGTGAAATATTTGTTGCTTTTGTGTCTCAAAAATGAATATGCATATATAGATAGTGAAGGTTAAAATATTCTTTCGCTATTTGTTTTTTGTATCTATTCTTTACAATGTAAGTTTATAAGACATGAACAGGTACAAAGGAAATATATTTTTTATTATTCGGAAACTTTCAATGAATATTGGTACACATTAAAAACATAATGGCAATAATCTAAATATAAAGAATTTCTAGTCTCAATTGACGTCATTCTTATTATTTTTATATTTTGATTAATCATTATTAAGGAAATCAAGTATAAATATTATGCTCAATCGGATGTTATTATTAGTATTAAGGGTTCATTTAATCATGTATGAATATTGTTCATTTCATCTATATAAATGTTACAGTAATATAAAAAAAAATCACTACACATCATAAAATCAAAAATTATCGATTCACGTCGTATATTTCTCACGTATAATTAAAATTATTACCAGGCAAGTTTCATTACATAATACGATAAGGTTATTACTATCGATAACGACCTTTGTGTAGTCAATATAGTTTTTTTTCCTAGTAGCAATCGTACTGAAAAAAGATCTATTACTTATATAGATAAAATATTTTTAACATAGCATATTGAATTATTATTCTTTTTTATCTTCTAATTACTTGTAATGTAGCGAAATGTCGACTATTTTAAAATTTTAATTACAGAATATAATTTAATATCATTTTATTATTAAGACATCGAATTTTTATAAATTATTTTGTCAGAATAAATCATAGAATATGATTGATGATTGAATAAAAAACTCTATTTTCAGAAGTTTATGATATCTGTCGTTAATTCAATAACTTTAAAAGAATGTTCATGATAATTAATCTTATAAGCAAATATTTTCAAGAGAAAAAAAATAGAAAACGACGGCGACTGTTAATGCCATTTGGTACGTTTAATACAAATATGAAGTATCATGTTATTATTTGTGAATTGACTATGAACTAAAGAATCTTTTTTGTTTAGAAAGAAAAAGAAAGACGTTAATTTTTTACATGTTGTTGAATAATCAGTTACACTGAGAATATCAAAAGAGACAGAAAAAAATGAGAAACTATTAATTGAAGAATACTTTATGTCGTGCCGAGAAATCTGAAAAAAAAGTTTTCCCCTCTAGTTTCTATCAAATACAGACATAGGATAAGTTCACGTAAAAAGCTCAGCAAAAATGACATTCTCTATCATATATATATATATGCTAAATCTACATAATTATCCGATAGAAATATTAGATTTTCTTAATCTACGATTCAGTCTATTTTCTTAGACGAATATAATTGTTTTTATTCTAGTATTTAGATTGAAGCTCGCCTATTTTATTCCAGCTACATATTAATCATAATGGTTTCCATGTATAGCTACAGTCTTCTTGGTTTTATTTTATTTTTTATTATTGTCATTCAAGCAAAACCTTTGCCTGAATCATCATCATCATCATCAGATAATTCTGACGACAATAAATCGGCAAAAACTAATGATCAACTTTATGAAATTTATAAAAAAATGCGTGTAGATCCACGTCTTGCAATGGTATCAAACAAAGATCTTCTTTTATATATTCATAAAAATTTTGCCCAAGGTAATCATAATATGGATTCGAACAAAGAGAAACATTCACATCAACAACAACAGCAACAACAACAAACAGAAACAAACTAAAAATTAACTTTATAAATATTTATACATTCGAGTTGAATATAGTATTAAAATAAAATCAAACTTCAGCATTATTAATGAAATATTTTATTTTTCCAAGTAAAACATAACATAGGAATGAGAGACTAATATAACTATAAAATGATGGCATATATGATTGATTGAAGGTTGATGTATATTCAAAGGTCAGTCATATTAGGTTGAAGTAGATGATGTTGAGTGTAAGAAAGTTTATGTCTTTTGTTTCCTAGATGTAGTATAGTTTGTTCTTAATTGAGAACTATTCGAATGGTAACGAATAACATGATTGAATTTATTCTTGGATAGCATATTGTCGATAGAAATATCTCGCATTTCTTGGTAATTCTGAGACTGAATTGCTTTTATTTTAGATATAGATGAATCATATGTTGTCAAATATTTTAATATTTGATTCAGTTATTATTTAGTGAAATAATAAATCAATCATAATTTACGATTAGTTACCATTTTCTTTTAGTTCTTTGTATTTATCGTCTGTCTTTTTCGTGTGGCTATCCTTATGAGGAAGCAGATAGGTTAGAACAACTGTAAAAGACTTCGGGTCTGTGATCTGTTTGGGCTGAGATATTGAATTCTAATCCTTTATTGCAATAATTACGAAAGGAAAAATGTTTTGTTATCTGAAAATTTTCTCTTTCTAAGTAATTGTTTTTATATAAAAATAATAATATTCATAAAATCAAGAATCGAAATTAAATAAATTACTATATACGAGTCTACGGTCTTTTTTCTAATACATACGAATTTTACAGGTATTAACATGCAATTAAAATATCATTCCCTACCTCGCGCATAGCTGCCATTGTTTACTACAACATGTTTAAGCATATAACTGAAATCTTGCTCATATGGTATCTAACAAATCGAAATCTTTTACGCATATATTACTATAAACATGCCAGACTTTTTATTGAATTTCGGATGAACTAAAGAGATTTTGGGAGTTTTAGAACTGTTTAACGTAATATTACTTATATGTTTTAAAGGTTTCTCTGAGCTTTCCGTATCAAAAGTAAAAAATAAGAACATATGCAAGATCCGCACGTTGCCAAAATGTAGATACCACATTTGATTTTACTTAATATCACCAGACAAAACACATAAGAAGTCATGTTTGGCTAATCTATAAATAAAGAATTCAGTTTCTGAAACTATTGATAAATATTGATGACTAATACGGAAAAATCAAAGGAATAAAACGTTCTTTCTTCAAGCATAACTATCATAAAAATTCGTTAAGTAGATGGTTTATTTTTTTCGGGTATTACGTTTAAAATTGCGTAGTTTTGTTATATTGTGTCTTGATGACATAATAATCATTGTGAAGTTAGTTGAAAATTCTCTGTGCATGATGCCTTTCAAATGAATCATACAATGTTTTTCATTTCTACCTATTATTTCAACATCATTTCTAAAAACTCTTTCGTCTGCATTTTTTATCAACGTTCGAATGGAGTGCATGTCTCTGTTCTTTAGTAAGTGTTGCGAAAGATCAAATTATTTTATGTTGGTTTTTACTTTTGTTTGGTTGATCGAATCATAAATTCACTTTTCGTTCTTTTTCTCACAAGAAAGTGAAAAAACAAAATTAAAAAATATTGTAGAAATAGTTAAGATTAAAGAATATCTGCTGCAGTGATTGTTTTCGAAGAAAAGTAAGTACTATTAAATTACTAAAGAAAAGTAGCAGTTGGACTTGGACTGGCATTTCTTCTTGTCAAACAAGCCTAGACTCCTGAGGTAAACTTTCTTCCATCTTTGAGGAGTTTTTTTTATCATTGCGCGATGTTAAACAACGCTACTGCGATATTATTTTTAAGTATAGGAAATATATTTTTTCATGATATTACTTTGTAATTTTTCTATCATGAATATTTATGAAAATAAGATTTTATATTTTGTACTTATGTCGACAGCTTCAGATCGATAATATTTTTAAATCGTATACATTCTTTTCACTATTATAATACATTAGGTAAATTGATTCTTTTCTTTAATCAATATTCATAAATGACATTCTATTGTATTATACTCATAGAAATGACAGAAGCAAATCAATGTTCTACTTGTCGAAAACCAATAGGAGTGATGCATTGTACAGGATGTAATGGTTACTTCTGTACAAAAGATTTCAGAGGTCATCGTAAAATATTATCTACTGAGATGGAACAACTCGTTGAAGAGCGTAATAAACTACAAGAGAAAATTAACAAAGCAACAAAACCAAACAACTCAATCAGTCCACTAATTGAAGAAATCAATGAATGGGAGAAGATTACAATTGAAAAAGTGCGACAAACAGCTGAATATGTGCGTCAGCAAGCTAATCAACTGTTGAATTCAGTATCTATGAAAATTACAAGTGAATTCAAAGGCTTCTCAGATAAGCTAGCTGATTTGAAAGAAACTGAGAATTATGTTGAACATGATTTGGCAAAACTTAAACAGAGGATCCATCAATTTAATGTAGATTTGACTCAACTTTCTCAAGCAACTACAATTGAACTAAATAAAGAAGAAAGTGAAAGAATAAAATGGAATCGTATGATCTATGTTCAAGAAAAATCTGTCGAATTTGAACGTCAACAAACACCACAAAGAATATTAGGTATGTTTCAGACATCCAATTTGAATAAATTTTCATTATGATATTTTTCAAAAAACATTGACTCGAGGTGCAGATAATATAGATCATAGTTACGTGCAGTAATATTAAAATTGTCGAGACACTTTAGTTGATCATCTAAAATATAAATCAGAAAATGATTAAGATTCATATACATGTCTAATATTTGTTTCTCTTCATTAATCGTTTTGTATATTGAACAGAACAGGAATAACTTGCTCAGCTTATTCATATTAAATATCGTTAAATCTATGGCTCATCAAAATAACGAATAAGGTTTAGGTCGATTAGTTTCATTCCTATCAAAATATTTGTCACATATAAATTGATAATATCTATGATTAGAATTATAAGTGGACGATTTTATAAATTAGCTATCGTAAGAGAATTGGATCAAAGTCGTAGACGATTGAGATTGTTTAGAGTAATGAGAGACGGGCCACAGTAAGGTTTGAGTTAATGTTTAACAAGTGAGCATTTACTTGCTAGACTTTTCGTTGAGTTATTGAATATCATCAGTTATTGATTGCACGATGAATCAATCCAAATAGTTCTGCATAGTCTTTGAAAGTCCTTTATTATTGATTAATAAATTTATTCAAACAGAAACAAGTATGACATCTTTTTGTTCCACTAGCAGAACAACTGATAATATCTCTCAAATGACTCCAACAAGTTTTTTCATTTCTATCAGCTAAAATCGTATAGTTTGATCTCGCCTTTATAATAACACAGTTATTCAATTGTAAAAGAATTTATAAATAAAATATGTTGTTTCTGAGTAGAGCAATGAGCAGTCTTGCTGTATGTGTCAAATGTTAAAAATTAATATATATTTTCATTTAGAAAGCCTACAAGTAACTAAACCACTTCCTCAGAGTAAACTTCGTTGTGGAGGTCGAGCTTGTGCACAATGTGGTAAATGTTCTGATTTGTATTATGACAAAGATAAGAAAGATTATATCAGTCGTGATGGTGTCACTTGCAATCGTACTATGCATTTTCAAATTTTTGATGCTGCTTTTACTATTGCTGTTGGTGTCTGCCGGTGTAACTAGGTTGCAGCAGACGAGGAATCGGGACTGTAGTATGATTATTTGACAGACGGAATATTATGGTATTTGTATGTTATTTCAAAAATAAACAAGGCAATTGATAGAGCGTTGTTTGAATATCTAGGCAAATTAATATTTGTAAGGGACAGATAAAAGAGTAGTTTTTTGATAGCATTTAGTTGTAGTAATTGCGATTACTTGCCAAAGGAAAACGTATATCGTATGAAAATTAAGGTAAAATGAATATGTATGAGTTTAATTTGATGATGATAGCTTTGAAAAAGAAATTCAAGTTGTCAATCTGTAGTTATTGTTTCTGCAGCGATACAATAGCGTTTAATTGATAGGGATATGTATCAAAAAAGGCACTCAGTTTTATAGTGATGTTTATGGAAACCATGAGGTATGTTTAAGAACTAAAAAACTAGGAATAGCTGGTAAGTTCAAGAATAACTATATGAATAGAGAAGGATATGTTATTTATCGATCATCAATGATACTCTTATATTTACTCTAGCAAAGAAATGCAGCAATATTTGAATTCTCAAACATAATTATCAAGAACCCGTTTGTAATTTATGTGCAGCTCACGAGAGAACAGATTCCACTGATTGATTGTTTTGAGAAGATTAAATCGAAATCAAAGTGAGTCTATATTGTAACTATTTTATTAATAGTTAATCTTCTTTTATTCCAGTAAGCCTATATTCAATACTTCCTCTTAAAATTCTTATGTAGTTTATCTTTTAATAATTTAGATAATTATTGATGATAAGAGAATGATAAAGTTTGAGTAAATTATTCATATCTATAAAACACAATTAGAAAAAAGTCATTTTATAATCATTTGTAATGCAGTATAATGAGTAAGTGGTTATTTTTGAATTTGTTTATTGAAGATATGTAATAAATGATTATATCTATATTTGATAAATTCATAATTAAAATATTAACAAATTACTTGTTTTCGAATTTACTTAGTCACACGTGAATATCAATTAATGACTATCATAATTTCTTGCTCTTGAAAATATTGTTCGTTGATTAATTAAAAGAAAAATCTCTTTTTAATATTGTTCATAAGAGTGTGTCAATACTTTCAACACAATCCCAGGACGATGGTACCTGACGCAGTATTCCGTGAATTTCCGGCAGGAATCCGATGACCGGATCAGTTCACCAGAATACTGCTTTCATGAAATCTCTGGAATTATCTGGAATCGATTATTTCCGAACCGGATTGTTCGACCTGGGCAATACCAAAAGATTTATTATGTCTGATTTATATGATTGTTACAAATAAGTTTATTTTCTAGAACGAATGATCTATTGTATTCAATTAAAAATAAATTTTTGGATTAAACAAAAATCATCGAATAATGATTCAAGAATAGTAACAATGGTTCAAAAACAATACCGATAGAAGTCGATTATGAATAAAATGATGTTTTATATAGAAACTACAATTTATCATATATGAAAACTTTAGTTATGAGTAGTTCTTTAGGGTAAAAAAGTCGATTCAACTATGAATTAGATTTTTAGTGTTCTTAATATAGTTTATTACGATGAACAGTTTTGAATTATGGTCGAAAGAATATTTTCTATTTCAACTCAATGAGTATCCCAATTATTCTATGAAAAGTATCTGTCAAGTAAGTTTAGAAGGTTTCTCCTATTTCATGAAAAAATCTTATCACATAGGTTTTTCGTTGTATATTGTCATTTATTCATTGTGACCCATCCTTCTTCAACAACAAGCTTTTTTTTCTTTCTCCTTTCATGTTTGTTGAACTGTTCCCTGAATTTTTTTCTATATTTCTACAAGTTTTTTGTATGTCATTGTGATGTGATATCTTCATAGTATTTATTATGAAAATAAATCTATATTTTTTAACGATTTTTTGTCTTCAATTATAATGTAACATCTTCATAAAACTTATTATAAAACTACATCACCATTTGCAAACTAGTTTGATAAAAAAGAAAAAAATTCGAAATGTCTGCTGTTAAAAAATTTATTATTTCTGATATATGTATATTTATTTATTCAGAAATATTCTTGTTGATTTGAAAAATTAAGAACGACGTTGGTGTTTTGTGTTTCTAAAGCTCTCAAAATCCTTTGTGTGCATAGATTATATAACTTTTCTAGATGGTTAAATTTTTGTGAGTATTGTGGATGCCTTTTATTCTCTAAATTCCGAATGTAGATGTTCTGTGTTTATTGTTTCTCATAGTTGTAATATAGAGGAAGGTTTCAAGAATTTCCTCACAAGTTTAGATCTTATGGATTTAGAAAATGGAGAATAAAACAAAACATATCACGATGATGTACAATATATTCAAAACTCTAAAGAGTATTTGCATTAATTTTACTAAACAAAATGTATAAAGAAAGTAAAGACGTCATATATGTTGTTGTTAATTTTCAAAATGGTATAGTGACGATGCATTTTTTTCTACAGCCAACGCAAATTTTTTATCCTCCTTTTTTCAATGCAGTTTTCTTTGACGATGTAGTTTCCATCATTCTGATTATAACAGAAGAACAACGTTGCACAAAGTGTTTTTTTCTAACGTTTCTTTATTAAGAAAATCAAATTATCTTGAAAGAACTTTTGTTTTGTATACACATTTTCTATTATAGCAACATAGCACTGAAAAAAAAGAACAGATGCTATTCTATTGAACGAGATATATTTCATTCGGAGAAAAATGTCTGATTATTTGTGAAAATGAACAATTATTTAAGTTACTGTAGAGTGCTGAAAAGTAGTTTCACTTAATTGATTTATTGGATAAAGTGTTACTTATGTTGACATATGAAATTGAATTTAATATAAAGTGGTCTCATATTATAAACTAATAAACTGATTTTTTATGTATGAATCACGATCGTCAGATGCATGTTTGTTTGTTCTCTGTCTGCAACTTAACTACGAAAAAAACTCATCATTGTAAATACATAATATTTCAAAGTGAAGCTCTGATAGGCATCCCTGACAAAAGAAGAAATCCATGACTGGTTTTCCATTGCATTGATGAATTAAAAAACTATCTATGATGTGTGAAAATAAAAAGACATAATTGTAATATGAAGAAATGGTTCCAGAATTATCTCACTAGTCTAGATCTTGCAGATTCAGAAACTGATGAAAAAAACACAACATATCACAATGATATACACTTTATTCAAAGTTCTAAAGAGTATTAACATTAATTTTTCTAAACTAAATGTATAAAGAAAGTGAAGACGTCATAAACATTATTGTTAATTTTTCTAACGACATAGTAATGGTGTTTTTTTCCAACATCAGTAGATATTTGTTACCATCTTTTTTTTGTAATACACTGCTTTCTTTAACGTTGTAGTTTTCATTATTCTGATTATAACAGACGAACAACGTTGCGCAAAGATTTTTTTTAGAGATGAACAATTATTGAAGTTAGTTTAGAGTGGTGAAAACTAGTTTCATTTAATTGGTTTATTTCATAAAATGTTTCTCATGTTGACAAATGGAATTAAAATTAATATAAAGTGATCTCATATTATAAACAAACGAAGTGATCATTGTTTCTTCATAAAACAAGATTTTAAGATATACGTATTTTTGTTTTCCGCCTGCACATCAACTACGAAAAACAATCATCTTTCTAAATGCATGATATTTCAAAGTGAAGCTCTGCTACGCAACCGTGACAAAAAAGTCGTGACTAGTTTTTCATCATATTGATGAAATAAAAAAATATTTGTAATGTGGGAAGAAAAAAAGAAAAAAATAGAGAGAGATAGAGAGAGAGACTGGGAAAAAAAAGAAAAAGAAAGAGAGAAAAAAGAAAAAGAGGAAGAAAAACTGAAATGGTATTTAATGCTATGTTCTCACAATGCATTTCATTTGAAGTGAAATTCTTCTCTCAACCAACATCCTTGTTGGTGATGGGGTGGAGAAGAAATGTTTTATTTCTTCTGCTTTTTCTTGTTACACAATCAGACACACAAAATGTACGCTCATTTTATTTATCTGAAATGTCTAGTTGGCAATTCCAATGTTCTAACACAACTTGCTTACCATTTGCCACTATCTCTATGTCGAATATCCGCCAGTGTCAAATAGCTTGTTTAGCTGAAGCCCATTGTAAAGCAATTAGTTTTCACAAATCATCGTCTAATTGTGAATTATTTGCTGATATGTCAAATCAAAATGGCAATCTGGTGGTCAATATGGACACTATTACTATGATTGTTATGGATGGAACACGAATTCCCCTCGGTAAGTACAACTACGACTATTTAGGAAAGGTATATTGGAGAGAAAAAATTCTTTTTCTTTCTTACATTGGTTGCAAAAGAACTAATACACATATCGAACAAAACGGTTCGTAAATTCTCCTACTAGCTGTATATTACGTATCACGAGCAGTATATTCATAGAGTTACTTTTACAATAGCATAAACGATTTTATAATCATGAAGATCAATAGGTCACTTCTTTATAGCCTAACTTAGTCATGTGCCTTAGGAATCTATCAACTAGATCAAACTGTAATATAAGTTGATGCCGGAAATGAATTACAAAGTAATTCAAAACTTTCATACACTGTATATATGATACGCGTATGTTATGTATCAACAGATTTTATAGATATGCATAGATGCATGTGTACATATATCTTTATGTAATTAGTATAAGTTTGTAGAAAAGATTTTCATGATCTACTAGGTACTACTCGAGTCTAGTACGGATTAGTAGGATCTAGTAGGTAGTGCTGGGGTCTAGTAGGAACTAATATAGCCAATAGCTCTGCTCTGATACACATCGGGATGATGAGCCCTTTGCTGGTGCAATAGATTCAACCACAAGCTCACTCCAGCCTCCTGATAGTTCCTAGCACTCTCTAGTTTCCCTAATGTAACTGGTATCCTTATTGTCCCTAGTATTCCTGTCAGGCCTTAGTAATCCCTAGTATTCGTACTAGGCTATACTAGACCATCTTGAGGGTGGGCGGGTGTGGGCGCGGATCTTCTTCAATTTTCACATTCATAGTGAGGGTCTGGGTATGGAGATTGAAGAAAAGCACAACCACGCCAATGCTCACTCCCACACCTCTAATCTCATTTGTCAAAAATAGAACCGACCACGACATCAACAATACCAGCAGCACTAACATCATCGGCAACAATACCAGCAGCAACAACAC
>CAJNOI010000155.1:192601-215227 GCA_905250115.1 Adineta steineri
AATAGCGACAATAAATCCGATATTATTGTTGCAAACTATGGCGATAATACCGTCAGTATCCTTCTCAACACAGGCAATGGCACCTTTAAGGCTCAAACTACTTACACAGCTGGTATGTACCCTCAAGCAGTAGCAGTCGTTGATGTGAATGGCGACAATAAACTCGATATTACCGTTGTAGACGTTGTCAATGGCAACCTCAATATTCTTCTTAACGCAGGCAACGGCACCTTTTATTATAGTGAAACTAATTACATAGTTGGTAGTCTACCATATTCAGTAGCAGCCGTTGATGTTAACAGTGATAACAAACCCGATATTGTTGTTTCAAACAAAGAGGATAATACCGTCAGTGTTCTCTTGCATTGTTAAGGCTTATTGATGGTTAACCTTTATTTATTCATTGATATTTTATTACTCTATTAAGTATATTACTCTTATAAAACATTACACAATACAGACTAACATTTATTTTCACTCTATATTATGAACTTCAATAAAACTTTGCAACCAAGGTTACCACCTCTTCTGCTTTTTTTCTGTCGCTTCTGCTTTTTCAGTTTTTTTTCTGCTTTTTAAAATATTATCTGCTTTTCATTTTTAACTCAATTTCAGTTCTAATACATTATTATTGCATACATATCCGATGAAGTCTTAGTGATGCATATTGTTGCTTTTTTGTCGTCTTTGTTGTATAATGGAAATTATTAAAATGGCGATATCGGATTTCTAATAGTTAATAAAAACGGTCAATATATACGCTACCTGCTGAGGTCGTTCTTTACCGATATCTTTCTTTCTGAAGTATGTTCTACTAATCATCCAAATCTTTCAATTCATTATACACAATCTTCGGACTATTGTTCGTCGTTGATTAAGAATATAATAAGCTGTAACATTTTTACTCAGCAGCAAAATTTTACTGATGCTAATGATAGCCATCTTGATCAAGATGGAGATAGTGAAGCATCAGTAACAATCGAGTCACAAATATCATCCAGTGATAAATCGAAAAAAAAGAAGTTGAAAAAGGAATACTTAATAGAGAATGGTTAAAGATCACGGAATATGAGTTATTTTTAAAAGAATACAAACTTCATGCAACTCAAACCACATGCGTTGCTGGCAATCAGCAGTTTTCAGTACATTATCGAGAAAAAGCTGATATTGACCATCATATAAAAACTCAAAAGCATCAAAACAATTAATTACAAAAACAATGAAACTATCAAAAGAAAAAGATGAAATTTCTGTTGCTGAAGTCGTTCTGGTTTATCATGGGTGAATGTGAGTGTTGGTATGGATATGAATGAGGACCAAGAGAAGCGACAATCACACCCACATCCGTTTCTACGGCCTTTATTACTAACGATCATGCTGAGCCATATAAATAACTTTGTTGAATCTCGATCAAGTTCAAAATTTCTGCTGCAGTAAACCACATACTTCTGCTATAGTTTATAAATTTTGTACGGAGACTCTTAGCCACTAGAGTTTATGTGAGGGCTACCTACAGCAATAGTGTTGATTCAACTCGAAACGAAGATCCAGTTTTCATTGTGCTGAGCATTTTTTTTTTGTTTTTTGAATATTTAAATATATAAAACTTTTTCATTTTTTAAGCCTACATCAGTAAAATTCTAACTAAGGAAATATCTTCCTACGTTTCATTAATTATCTAAGCGCACGCATCAAAAGAAAAATCTTGAGGGTATGGATGTGCAGTTTCGTCGTTATCAGCACTCACATTCACACCCTCAAGATTTTTCACTTGCTAAGAATAATAGATTTCTAAACATTTTAATTTATTCAATCGCATTTATTCGTCAGGGTTACTATCATAAAAGCTCTTTATGTGATTGATTTATCTTGTTTGACTATCAGATTTAAAACTACGTAGCTTTGTTTCATTTTGACTTGACAAAATAATAATCATCGTAAAGCTAGTTGAAAATTCTCTATGAGTAACTCTCTTTGGAGGAATCGAAGTTGCAACATTATAATACAATGTTTTTCATCTCTACCTGTTATCTCAACGCCGTTTTCAAAAATCATTCGTTTGCATTTTTTTATCAACAGAAGAAAGGATGACGTAAATGTCTTCGTTCTTTGATAAGGATCGTGAAAGGTAAAATGAATTTATGTTGGCTTTTTCTTCTCTTTGGTTGATTGAAGCACATATAAACTCACCTTTTGTTCTTTTTCTCACAAGAAAGCGAAAAAGTTAAGGTTAGAGAACATCTACTACAGCGATTTTTCTTGAAGAAAGTAAGTATTATTGAATTACTAAAGCAAAATATTGATTGCATCTGGACTGAAGTATTTTATTGTCGAACAAACCTGGACTCACACGGTAAACTTTTTTCAGTCATCACGCGATTGTAATTTGTTGAGGAAGCACATGAATTAAGTTTATAGATATACTCTTCCTTTAAATGAATTTAATTCTAGTGACGTTTCGGTAGGTTGATGCCTCCTTCGTCAGGCTTTTTTATTTATTTTAAAAAATCAAGAATTAGAACATTTATATATGTATATATGTTTTCTCATGATATTATTATAAAAATATTCTACTACTAATATTGATGAAGAATAAGATCATATATTTTGTCCTTACTTCAACAATTTCAGATCGATAATCTTTTATTTCGTATATATTTCTAAACTTCAGTATCGGCCACATTCTTTCCACTATTGTAATACATTAGGTAAGCAAACTCTCTACTTTGATCAATATTCATCAATGGCATCCCATTGTATTATACTCATAGAAATGGCCAAATCAAACCGATGTTCCACTTGTCAAAAGCCAGCGGGAATTATTCATTGCGTAGGTTGTGACGGTTACTTCTGCACAAAGGATTTCGAAAGTCATCGTAAAATATTATTTAATGAGATGGAACAACTCATTGAAGAGCGTAATAAACTACAAGAGAAAATCAGCAAGACAGAAAAACCAGACAACTCAAGCAATCCAGTTATTGAAGAAATCAATACATGGGAGAAGATTACAATTGAAAAAGTTCAGCAAACAGCTGAATATGCGCGTCAGCAAGCTAATCAGCTCATGGATTCAAAATCTATGAAAACTACAAATGAATTCAAAGATTTCTCAGATGAATTAGTTGACTTAAAAAGAACTGAGGATTATATTGAACCGGATTTAAGAAGACTTAAACAAAAGATTGATCAATTCAATATAGATTTGACTCAACTCTCGCAAGGAACTAGACTTGAGCTGATTAGAGAAGAAAGTGAAAGAATAGGGTGGAATCGTATTATTCACGTTCGAGAAAAACCTGTCGAAGTTGAACGTCAACAAGCACCAACAATAGTGGCAGGTATGTTTCAGACGTTCAATTTGAATAAATTTTTAGTATGATATTTCCCAAAAAACATTGACTCGAGGTGCAGAGAATGTAAGTCATAGATCGTGCAGTGATAATAAAATTGGCAAGACGCTTTAGTTGATCATCTAAAATATAAATTAGAAAATGATTAAGATTCATATATATTACAGAAGAAATTAAAATTGTTTTCTTTTTTATGGTTTTTGTAAGAAGAATTCAATATTTTAGCTCCCCCTAGGAAAATTTTAAATTTTAATTTCCCCAATAGGAGAATTTTAAATTTTCCTAAATAGCAATAAAACATAGTTGATTCTATTTTCACTTACGAAAATTAAAATAAACAACTGTATGGTTGCATGTTCTGGTGCGGATGTGAGTGAGGATGTAGTTGGGACGTAAATGTAGATAAAAATCGGCGCTGGTATAGGCGAAGAAGAGACACCCACACCCACACCCTCAAGATATTATGCTTGTTAAGTTTTAATAAATAATACACATTTTCGTTTAGGAAGTGCACGAGCAACAGCATTATTTTCTGAAATAGAACTTTTTTGTGGCGGTCGAGCTTGTGGACGTTGTGGTAAATGTTC
The DNA here is from genome assembly GCA_905250115.1 of Adineta steineri. NCBI lineage: Eukaryota > Metazoa > Rotifera > Eurotatoria > Adinetida > Adinetidae > Adineta > Adineta steineri. Next base: position 196,542 of record CAJNOI010000155.1, read on the forward strand.
TGATTGGTCTTTTGACAATAATACGATAGATTATGCTCGTCGTGATGGTCGTACTTGCAATCGTGCTTCTTTTGACGCTGATCTTCATATCTGCAATTGCAAGTACACTGCAAAAGATGAAGACTGAGGATTTTAGTCCAATCATTTGATAGATTCAATATTATGATATCTATTGTGTTTTATTGCAAAAATAAAGGACATATTTTACAGAGCGTGCTTTTAATATCTAGACAAGTCAACATTTGTAAAGAAGAAAGAAAAGAATAGTTTCTCGATAGCGTTTGGTTGTAGTAATTGTGATTACTTGCCAAACAGAAAAGTATATCGTGTGAAAATTAATGTATAATAACTATGTTTGAGCTTAAATTGGTGATTGTAGCTTTGAAAAAGAAACGCAGCTTGTCAATCTGTATTAAAAAAGTCGTGCAGTTTTATACTGCTGCTCGTTGAAACCTGGCGGAGTGTTTGAAATCCAAAATAATAGGAATACCTGGTGAATTTCAAAATAGCTACATAAATAGACAAGGATATGTTATTTATCGATCATATGTTATACTCTTGTTTCCACCACAACGAAGAAATGTAACAATTCTTGAGTTCTCAAACACAATTACCAACAATTCGTTTGTAATTTATGTGTAGCTTAGCACTTCGTATCGGTTTGTTTTTCAGCATTGGCTATTACATAAAACAACTCCTTATCTTATCTTCAAAAGCATTCATTGATCACAATGTTCTGAAACGAAATAATTCATAAAAAGACATCTTTAATAAATTTATCAGAAAATATCTTTATTTGGCATTGCCTTAAGTGAATATGATTTGTACCGTTTGATTCTGAAGATGTAAAGTATGATATTCTATATAAGTTTCGTAAGCTTAATGTTGTTCGATTTTCGTGATAAATTACTATGAATTTAACAAAACTATCTACTAAATACTATAGCTATCATTTAATTGGTCCCCAGTAAATTAAATGAATTTCGTTCTGTGGCTTGGATATCTCTCAAACGGGTGGATGTGAGACTGTATCCTACTCACATCTCCATCGACACTCTCAAAATATAACTGCTCAGCTTTTCTTAAAAACTATATATGAAAGCAAGTTTTCGGTGCGAGTATACGGTTAAAATATTACAAACCACCACCACTAGCAAAGACAGTTCTAATTTCGAAAAAGAGAAAACGCGGTCGACCAGTAAAAGCTAAGCCAGATATATTGATGCAATAATTTAATGTTCGTTCACTTTATCAGCACTAAGTCATAAATTCCTTAGTATTTTTTCTATGGTCCTTTCACTACATTTGTCTTTTTTCTATTAAAATATACTTTCATAATTAATTTATCAATAATTACTAGTAAGAAATAATAATAGAGAATTTCAAATGTAAAACGAATCAAATTCGATTAATCATTTTTTAGTAACAAATGAGATGAATCAACTTTAATCTTTTTCATTGTAAGAAACAAGACCAATAAAAAGAAATATTAAAAACATAAATTGAATATTTATAACAGAATTTCTTTCTATTCTATTGAAGACTATCGATGTGGAAGCAATTGCAATTTCATGTCGATAATACCAGTTGACAGAACTAATTGAAACTACTTCGTCTTCTCCTTCAAGGAAAAAACGAATGGCTTTATATTAAATACGAAATTATAATTACGATCTCTGATTCATTTTGTGCGCACACGCAAAAGTACAATTTGTTATGTACTATTATAATAGTAGAAGAAAAAACAATTAACCATATTTTTTTACATTCGATAATAATCAACGCATGATATTCATACTGTGTACATATAAATGACACATAAAGTAAAGAGAACTATTACCTTTTTTCTCAGGGCTCCCATTGTAAGTGCATAAAATATACATAAGAACTATTAGAAGAAAAAAATTTTCTTTACTTTTCTTTTTTTTTCTTTTCTTCACTCGTATAATGTGTCGTCGATTACTATTAACTGTTATTTTTTCCTTATTTTTTGTGACTATTTTGTCAATTCGATGTTATACAGGCACTGATAGACAATGTATGTTAGCACCACATATGAAAGATTGTGGCTCCGATGAAATATGTCAATGTGCAAAATATCGTTTTCAATGTACAACAGATGATCAAGCTTGTAATGAATATGAACAATTAGTAAAAACTAAAAAATGGGGATATACAATTTTACGTAAAAGTACATGTGAAATGTTACAACAACAATCATCAAGTGGTTATGATAATGTAACATGTTGTTCAAACGATGGATGTAATCGACCTGATCATGGTAAATGTGCATGGTCTCAATCTCGTCGTCATGCTTCACGTAAACTTACTGATTTACTTGATTTTGGATAATCAATATGATTAATAAAATATAATGTAATGATACTGTCTTTTTATTTATTTATTTAATTAAATGTTATATTATTTACGAAGAACAGATACTTTTTATTAATAAAAATATTTTTAATAAACATAATGTTGCAACTATCAAGCAAATATTATAAACAGTTTCTGATTTAAATATTTTGAAACGTAGCAAAGAAACAGATAAATTTTAAAGTAACACGTTATTTTTTTTTATCTGAATGATATGTTAGTAGACAACACAATGTGTTGCTGTGATAATGGCTTATTCGACATCTTTGTCTTATCTCAAGGTGTGTAAGTAAATTTAATATTTTTTTATTAGATATCAACAGTTGCGTTAACTATGCGTTTATTTTTTATACTACTACTTTTAAGTTTAATATTGTGGATAGATGGTCAATCAGGAAATTTTCCTGATTGTAAATCAGGTCCATTATCATTTTTTCCTATTTGTAATCAATCATTACCATCTCGAGAACGAGCAGCAGATTTAATAAGTCGTATGACAACAATAGAAAAAATTTCTCAAACAATTACAACAGCTGATAGTATTCCTCGTCTTGGTCTACCCAAATATGAATGGTGGTCAGAAGCATTACATGGTCTTGCTTTCTCTCCAGGTGTATTTTTTGGTGGTGATCTACCTGCAGCTAGTTCATTTCCAATGCCAATTAATCTTGGTGCAACATTTAATATGAATCTTGTATATCGTATAGCAAGTATAATTTCAACCGAAGCACGTGCTTTTAATAATGATGGTCGAGCTGGTCTTACATTTTTTACACCAAATATTAATATTTTTCGAGATCCACGATGGGGACGAGGACAAGAAACACCTGGTGAAGATCCATTTCTAACATCTCAATATGTCTATGCACTTATACAAGGTTTACAACGTGGTGATGATGAGCGATATTTAAAAATAGCTGCTAATTGTAAACATTTTGATGCATATGATTTAGAAAATTGGAATGGAACAGATCGACATCATTTTAATGCTAAAGTAACTGATCAAGATTTAGTTGAAACATATTTACCATCATTTAAAAGTTGTATTAAAGATGCACAAGTAGCTAGTATTATGTGTAGTTATAATTCAATAAATGGAATACCAGCTTGTGCTCATAAATTTTTATTAGAAACAATTGCAAGGTATGAAATATATTAGAATAATTAAGAATTAACGAAAAAAAAAAATATTTTTAGAGAATCGTTTCATCTAAATGGTTTTGTTGTTAGTGATTGTAATGCTATTTCGGATATTTTACATGCACATCGTTATACATCATCAGTTGAAGATACAGTTGCTGTAGCTTTACATGCTGGCACTGATCTTGAATGTGGAGTTTTCTATTTATTTCATATGAGTACAGCATTGAATAGAAAAAAAATTGTTGAAGCTGATATTGATCAAGCATTAATGCGTACATTTGATGTTCTTATTCGTCTTGGTTGGTTTGATCCACCAGAACAACAAATTTATCGAAAATTAAATAAGAACAATGTTGATACATTAGAAGCAAGACAATTATCACTTATAAGTGCACAAGAAAGTATTGTTTTATTGAAGAATATTAATAAAATATTACCATTAAATCTAAATCAATTAATGAATAAAAAAATTGCATTAATTGGACCAACAGCTGATGCAACAGTAACAATGCAAGGCATTTATCATGGACGAGCACCATTTCTTATTGATCCTATTACAGGATTTAAAAATGTAACTGCAGGTTTGAAGAAAAGAAAGAAAACACTTGAATTTATTTATTTGAAATTTCTTATAATTATTAGGAAATTTTATTGATATTCAACATGCTCGTGGATGTGGAATATCAAGTCATAATGAGAAAGATTTTGCTGCTGCAATTAAATTAGCTCAATCATCTGATATTGTATTTTTCTTTGGTGGAATTGATAATACAATTGAACGAGAAGGAACTGATCGTACAATAATTACTCTACCTGAAGTACAACTTGCGTTAATACAACAATTAGAAAAAGTTAGTCGTTCACCACTTCATGTTGTAATTATGTCAGGTGGTGGAATTGATCTATCATATATTCGAAATTCAACACAATGTGGAAGTCTTATTTGGATGGGTTATCCTGGACAATCAGGTGGATTAGCAGTTGCATCAGTTGTATTTGGTCAATATAATCCAGCTGGTCGTTTACCTGTAACACTTTATCCAGGATCATATGTTAATGCTGTAAGTATGTTTGATATGCAAATGCGACCATCATCAACTAATCCTGGTCGAACATATAAATTTTATACGGGTCAAGCAGTCTATGAATTTGGATATGGTTTATCTTATACTACATTTAATTATACATATAATAATAATACATTCAAATCTTTTGTTTCAATGAAATCATTATTGAAAAATATTAATAAAGAAGATCGTACAATTATTTCTTCAATACGTATTAATGTAACAAATACAGGCGATATGGATGGTGATGATGTTGTTTTAGCTTATGTTACACCACCGACTATAAACAATGATTCAGTTGTACCGTTTAAACAATTATTTGGTTTTGAACGTATTCATTTAAAACAAAATGAAACAAAAGAAGTCTTTTTTCCTTTTACTATAGCAGCCGCTTTAACTATTGCAGAAAATGCATCTAAATGGATTCATCCTGGTTTGTATCATATTATCATTGGACAACAACGAATGCTTTCAATTACATTAGAAGGAGAATCAATTCAATGGGCTTAATATTATTTTAAAAGAAAATTTTTTATATATACTATTCATTAGAGTTTAATAAATGAAAGAAAAAAAATATTAATATGAATATATAACCATACAAATGTCTTAAAATTTTCTAATTAGATAAATTTTCCTTGTACAATTCTATATGAAATACTATGATATAATTGTTAATAGGTTATATATAGTCAGACAATATCGTAACATCAGATAATAATCATAAAAATGAAATAATTGTTTTTTTTAGTATAATATATCATACAAGTTACCTGAACCTTTTTTTCATTTATATATACATTAACTAAATTAAGTATTTATTTAGATTTTCATTGTCTCATTGAACACCATCTGGATGATATTCCCACCAAAAAATAAACTCATAATTTGTTTAATGTATGGAGAATATGCATATTCACTTCTCATAACTATTATCGTAAACATTTCATTTATTATCATGAAAAGAAGAAGCAATCTATTGATACACATCGAATTTAATAAAAATAATCTATTTAATTATCCAATGATTCATTGTTTCTTTATTGAAATATAAATCAAATAATTCATAATGTTAAATGAAATTTATTTGAAGTAAAATAAGGATACGTTATACAACAAAAAGTTTCATGTCTTTATTTTTGTAATAATTAATTAGCGTGATGAAAATAGGCAATTTTGGATTTTTTATCCAGCATGAATGCACGTTTCTGGCGTTTTCCTTGTTTTTGATCAGTTTTGACTTGATTTTCTTGAGTAGAATGTGCTGTTGAAGGAGAAGTTCTTTGATGATGCCCCTCATGAGGTTGTTGACTTGTATCCTTGCCATGTTCATGTTCATTTTGAACCCAACGATTTGCTCGCGATGCATTATCATTAACTAAATGATTTGGTCTTGATGAGTGCTGCCAAGCTGGTGGTTGACTTGCTCTTGATCGGCGGAATCTAGCTTGTGGTATACTTGTTCTTAATTGCATATTCTTAACTGATGGTAGCCTGTTTTGTAATGACCGTGGTGGTGCCGTTGAAAGTACTACAGTAGTGAGAACCAACTAGAATAGAATATTAGATAAAACTAAACTCAAAAGAAAAGTATTTACCAGCGATAATATAACAATCGATTGCATGTTTATAAGTGTCAGAATTCTTTTTTTTGGTCGATAATAATGTTTTCTTCTTTATAAAAATACTACCCTTTTATACTTCTCGAGTTCATATAAACAACAGCCATTATTCGCGACTCCGTCAGCCATATGTTTATTTATCAATGCACTTTTTCTGTGTTTGACCTATTGAATAAAAAGGTATTTTTTTCATAGATTTTATTCTAGCTACTATTTAAAAAGTACGTAGTTAGTATTATTAAGTTATTTTTAGGGTTGCTAACATATGGTTAATTCATAGAACTAAGTTTCTCAATAGATCAGGAAAAATACATTCATGACAAAATTATATGATATCAACTTTTATTTTTATTCTTGATTTTTTTCGATTAAACTATACATACAAATAAAACATACAGAAAAAATGAAACCATGTTTTCATTGATAATGGCGTTTTTTTTATAAACTTAATGGATCTTTAAACTATACCGAATTAATGATATAGATTCTAAATAATACTCAAAGTATATTCACATACTTTAAAACGAAACTGATTCAAACGTACCAATAAGGATTTAGTCTTGTTGTCTGTACTATTTAAGTTTATGCATTCTTGTCTTTCACAGTTGCATGACATAGAGGTGTGTAGATTCTTATTCTATTCAATTATGGCAATAACTATATCACAGATTCCTTTGTATTAAATTAAATTTATCGTTTAACACTATTTCCTTTCTACGATGAAGACATTGAATAATGAATTATCATAAATAGAAATCAATCAAAAGTATTGCAATATAATAATTATTAATCATACTAACAGAAGATTCACACCTGTTTTTCTAATACAATTTTATATTTTAAGTGAGAGTAAAATGGACAAGGACAAAAAAAAGACTTTTTACGCATTTTAATCTCACCTACGCTTATCAATTATCTTTTAACTGTATGAACTATAGACAGATTGAATGCAAATCTAATGTGTTTGAGTGAAATTTAAATGAGTAGAATAATATGAAATTGATTTCTAAATATTTCGCCTGTTGAAGAATAATACAATAGGTATTTTATTGCCGTTTCAACAAGTACAACCTTGAACGATGCATGAAGTTCCTATTTGAGAAGGTTGATCTTTATATATAAATTGATGAATATCTCAATTATGATTATATACAAGACTAAACTACGTAGGATCAAAGAAGAAAACGGAATACGCTAGAAAAAACTCAAATTTTGCGTAACGATTAGATGTTATAACAGTCAATTAGTAGAATATCTCTACATTTATAAGCAATTGTTCATTTTCAAAGTATTACATTAACTGTAATATTATAATACATATATCAACGTGATATTTCTAGTTAAATGAACAAGAATCTCTTATCTTTAATATTGTTCATTGATATAAATTAATATATTCATCATTTCTTGAGTAAACTTAGTTTTATGCGTAGGATACAATCAACATATATATTCATTCACAGTACCCAAACTATTGACTTCATCTACATATATATACAGTGTCGAAGAAAAAAAGTGCTTCATTACTTTCCAATCTTATCTCTACTAAATAACATAAATATTTACAACTGACTATGAATTATTTGTATCGACTTCTGTTTATTCTATTAACTTTTATTCTTTATTTCGAATCAACTATGGTATATATAAATATATTTATTCATTGATAACTCAATTTTTTTTTCTTTAATATATATAGGCTTACCCAACATCATATGCACCAATACATCGTGGTTTTCTACTATGTCATATGTCACCAGTTTCATGTAAACGTAGTATATCCGATATGGAAGAAATCAAAGAACGATCGATAGCAACTATTGGTGATTATCTTCAAGCATGTGTTTCTTCTGGGAATTCTATGCGATATTGTCTTGATCAACCATTGTATCGTGGAGATGAACGAATTAAATAAAGTTGTCATTTATTGATATCTTTATTTTGTAAACATAAGACATAGTTAAAAATAAATATATACTTTATGTCTAAACTAATTTGAATGTAAAAAATAAATATATATATGAAAGAAGATCGTTTTTTTAACAAAAATCGTACAAGACATTACACCTGCTATATCTATGCATTTGTGACTGAAGATTTATTAGTAGATTTAATTCATACTTTCTCCATATAAAAGCAGTGGAAAAAAGATAATTTCTTCGCATATGTCTACGGACATAAGAAGAAGTCAAAGACTGAAAATAATTTTGACAAGCAAGTAAATAATAGATATATGTTTTTAGTCACTCATTTTATTTCTGCCTGTTTTAACATGTATATATTTAATAATATTAAAATGTGTTTATTTTTCGTTCTATCATTTCTCTTTGATATGTATGACTTTAGATGAAGTGAAGCATCTTTTTATAAACGGAAATAATTTTCCTGTCAGTCAATTCTATTGTTCAAAACTAACATTCCGAGTTCTTTCTACTCTTGCACATGTTTTAAGTACCTACAGTATCAACTATCATAATAAAAAGACTATCTAAAAAGAAGCAAAACCATTATCCGTTCTTAATAGACTAAAAATTCTTTCCTGTCACGTAAAAACCAACTTGCGCACACTATTACATTTATATAAAGATAATCCGTGCTTTTTACTCAGTACTATAGAAATCTAAAAGAGAACTTGTCTTAAACATACCTACTAATTAATTCCAGGTTTCGATAAAAATAGATTCTAATAATTAAATTTTATATTTAACTATAATTAGTCCTAAAAATATTAAATATATCAATCTTGTAATCTCATAAATAGATAAAAGAACTTTTTTTTCTTTATTATATTTGTAGTAAACATGCAAAATATATGTAGATGTTTTCATTCATTCGATAAGAAAAATCATTAATTAATTGAATTAATTTTTGTTTTATATAAATAAACAAAATACTATAATCTATCCGAACGATACATTATATTTTAATTGTATTGTCTCATTCAAACAAGAATGAATAAGTCAGGAACTATTTCTTTTTCTCTTCTTCCCCATGTTCCCATAGTGATCAGGCTTACCAGTATTGAGAAAACCCTTTTCTTTCTTGTTTTTCTTCTTTTTTTCCCTCATACTGCTCTTCGATGTCAATAAAAAGTAGGCCCGCACAACGCATGCATACACAATTATTTTCCAAGCATTAGAATGTAAGCATTAGATTCATAATGAATAGTACAGCATTAGAAATTTGTCCTAGTATTTTACATTATCATAACGCAGTACATATATCTTATATTGTTTGGCGTTCATGTGGTCTTCTATGTATTATATTTGGTATCCCTGGTCATTTATTTTCAATTATAATTTTGTCAAATAAAAAGAATCGAAAAGAACCAACATCATTATATTTTCTAGCTATTGCTTGTTGTGAATTAATTTTTCTACTTGGTTTGTATATTTTCTAATTGATTCTCTGAAGAAGAAAAAAAACATTAGTAATTTAAGTTGAGCATATATTAATTCCGATGAAATATTGTTTTTTGTTAATCGGAAATGGAAATGTCAGACAAAAGGTTAGCATTATTGAATAGTTCGCATGATACAATATAAAAATTAAATCAATAGAACTAATTATATAGATATAAAATAATAATTTATACTAAAATATTTACTCTTGAGATAAAACAGATGTCAATTTACTAATTGTTAGTTAGAAAAAAAATATTTAACAGTATCCTTTTTCTTAAAAAGTCTCGTATTATTAATAGAATGAGTATAAAAGTATATCTTGCCAAACTGCCTGTAAAATTAATTTAGTAAAGAACAATCTTATACGACTCATTTATTCAGCTGTTACTAAATTCTGTATCTCCGTGGGGGGGTGTCAATAGTTTTCTAGATATTTACAGTGATAAAAGAAAAACAACTTATCATGAACGAAGTAGAATAGAATACATATAGCAATTAGACATGAACAAAATCGAGTTTATTTTTGAAGTTGAAATTGTCACATGTAGGTTAAAATCTTTGATTTCTCTGGATTTGCTTCAGGTGTTTGTGAGTATTATTTTTAAAGAGTAGTTATAAATTAATAGATATTTATCATTGCATTAAAATGTATCTTTTTTTGTTCGGAGAAAAAACCATATGAGCATGTTGCCGATTCCGATCCTTTTGTAATTTAAAATCAGAATCGACAGCCTTGTAATTATTTGACATCGAAAACAAAATCATTGATTCTCGATCCCACTGCGGAATGAAAGCATTAATTCATATTAAAAAATTTCTCGTTCTAAACTATGAAATGTAGTATAAAAATAAATCTTATCCATTATAATTAATTTTACTAGCTTTTAATAAATAAGATTTATATAGGTATCTCTTGGTTATGGTTTGTTGGCATGTCTATAATTAAGACTGATCCTCGGCAAATATTATCTTGCGGCTTATTCTATAGTATTCTAATAGGTTCAACAATATTATCTAATTTATATTTAGCATCAATGTCTATTGATCGAAATTTTATTATACTTTATCCTACTCGTTATCGTTTAATAATAACTCGACAACATGTTTTAAAACGTATAGTTTTAATTTTTCTAATAACAATTCTTTTTATGATTCCACATCATTTTTATTATTACTATAATAAAAATACAACGTTATTTATTTGTGAATTTCATAAATTTATTGATCGATGGAAAATTCATATTTGGCCTTTTATTCATGCTATATTGTTCGTATCAATACCATCAATAATAACATGTATATCATCAATAATGTTATTGCATAATCGTCGTAAACATCGACGACTAACTAAAAATATATTAGGTGAAAAGGCACGTCGTATAGAAAGAAATTCTATTTTAATTGTATTTATTTCATTAGCTTTAGCATTTACGACATTACCAATTGTTATATTAGAAATTTTTATTGTACATGATCGATTATTTAATCATGAACTTTATTGTTTAACAAGATGGAAAACATATAAAATTTTACTGAATTGGTTTTTAACACTTGCATCTTTTAGTTATTCATGTAAATTTTATATTCGTCTTATTATATCAAGAACATTTCGAAAAGAATTTCTACAATTATTAAATTGTATTCTTCGACGAAAAGATAAAATTAATGAACAAAGTTTAATGGCATTGAATAAACAAAATAAAATACGAACTACGGGTATTTAATTGAGAAAATTATTTATTTTTTAATACATTAAAAATTGTTTTAATTTGAAAAACAAGTGTATAAAATTTCAAATCATGGTCAAATCGAATTAAAATAATAACTTTCTCTCTCGTGGGGAAGAGTCTTGTAAGAATAAATTGTTTGTTTGCGTGTGTTTTCGCACTTCACTGACTGGTCCAAGAACCGGGTAAAGATATAAAAGGAATTTCTTTTATAAGAGTTGATTAAAAGATAATCGGAGTCGAAGAATTCAAATCTGATTTCTGTTTTGTTTAGTGACGCAATTTCCACGAAAAAGAGCTAAACGAGTCTGTAGACGAGCGTTACTTGTATTTTCTCGATGAACTATGATAGAATTTTAAAAAAATGATATAATGCTTAATATCGCATGTTTTTCGCTCGGGTAGTTTATATAATAAGGATGTATTTACATAGTTTCTACTGTTCTCTAGATGATGATATTGTAATAAAATAAGATGTATAATGAAAAGCAAAGCAAGAAGAAATATCTAATAATAACATAAAGTAATCTTTCTTGAAAGTATGTGTATTAGATTAGATCTGTTTTTGAATATACACAATGAAAAGCTTATGTTTGGATAATATTATGATAAATACGAAGCGCGATGATTACCAAACTTCGAATATATATAGTTTTAATACTGATCTGAAAGTTCTTTTACACTTCATTATAATATTTCTTTTTTTTTCGTTTGAGATGTTACTATAAGCAGATTAATATTTAACAACAAATCTAAATAGAATCATACAAGAGATATGTAAAAAAAAACATTTCTCGCATGAGTAATTAATCAGTAACTAGAACCTTCATTTTTACTTTAATCATGTGCACAGTGTGTTGTATATCCGTGAAAATCGCATTAGGATTTAGAATCCAAATGTTTCCTTTCACACATTCAATTTATTTATTCACATACAAAAACAAATGAACTGTATATTAATAAAGAAAATTCGGTGCAAAATAAGATGGCAAAGTTGAAGGTTTAAGTTGAAATTGTTGTTTATTTTCTTCATTACTGTCATTATGATCATCTTCAATTGAATCAATTTGTCGTGATAATATATCATCATTATCAGATTGTGTAGCATCTGGTGAACTAACTGTATTTGATAATGTTCTTTGATTTGTTGTTATTGGATCATCTTCTAGAAATCGAGTACATTTTTTCTTTCGTCGACAGTGTTTACACCATTGATTAACACCTTCTAAACCAAATCTTGCACGACATTTCTTTGGATCTAAATAATAAGAATAATAAAATCGAATTTAACTAGTATATTTTTCAACATACCATTCTCATATTGTACTGAATTCTTATTTTTTTGTGGAAGTTTTTTTTCTATAACAACAGATTGTCGTTTCTTTTTCAATCCATAATTATCACGTGCTGACCAATTTGGATACATTTGTAAATGACGATTTCGTTCTTCTTTTGCTAAGACTAAAAAAAATAAATCCACAAAATAGACAAAACTATTTTATTTTTTGCTATTACCATAATATTTATCTTGTTCAGATCGTGGTAATTCTTTCCATTTTTGACCAAGATATTTATTTATTGCTGATGATTCTTTTAACGCTGATTCTTCTACAATGTGTACACGTTGTTCTTTCATATAGATCATAAATGCATTTAATGGTTTTTTTATATGAGGTTTCTTCGAGCGAATTTTTTCATGAGAAATATGTACACTAAACGAAAAACGATGAATAAGAAATAAGATGATGATGAATTCTTCTTACTTTCGTGATGGTACTGATGATTGATTTGATGAAACTGGAATACCTCCAAATGGATTGAAGAAATTTGGTGCAAATGATGGATTCATCATTTCAGGAGCAAATGGCATGCCTAAAAAGATAAATTAAATCATTCTTTTAACAGCTTAAAAGTGCAACTGTAGTATTTATTTTTCATAACTCAAAGAGTGTAGAATATATATCACTAAAAATTTGAAGTCTCAGTTTCATTCCAGGCATGTCTGAATTAATTAAATTAAAAGGTAGGAATTCTCTTCATATTACGGTATACTTGTCAGGAATCTAAATTTAGTTTTGACAACGTCGTAAAAGTAAAATAATCTGCCTATTAGATAAGGTATTAACACAACATCATACATCACAATGATGAATTTAAATTCTTAAACAGTCGTTTTTATGATACAAAATTCATTACGAATGAATATTTTCAATTTGCTATATTTATTCTTGTTCACTACGGACTGTCATTTACTCAGTAATTGTCTCACTTAGATCATCGAAAATATATTAATATAACAAAATAAACTTTACCTGGAAATGGAAATGAAGACATAGGTACACTACCAAATAGATTATTTGTATGTCCATCTGCTGATGTATTAACCTGAATGAGAAGAAACAGATACACATGAGAATGAAAAAAGATAGATTTAATTTACTGTTAATAAATTGGAAGCATTTGCTTGTGCAGCAGCAGTCATAAAATATGGATAGAGAAATGGAAATGTATACAATCCAGAAACATTATTATTAACTGTATTAATTCTATTCGGACTAGTCTAAAATATGAAAAGAAGAAATTTTATTATATATGAAAATCTAATGATAACTTACAGGTTCTTCAACAACTGGTGAAAGTCGATCTTCTATATCAGCATCTGGTTCATTTTTTAAAATACTTGAAGCTGAAAAGATTTTAATTTCATCATTTTCAGCTTCAGTTTTTATTTTATTGTCATTTGTTGGTAAAGATTTCTTTTTACTTGACGATTGATTTGTTGATGATACCATTTAGTTTGTCTCTTTAATCATGAACAAAAATGGGTGGAGTAATATTTGCAAACCGTCTATATTAGAGAATATGCGGCAGAATGATTGAACTGACCTTCAAATAGAATAAGAAGAGAAAAAGAGACGAAAATTTCATCGTCCGTTCAGAGAAAAAAAAAGACAATGACGCGGCTCATTTTGCTTATACTCACTGGTCAAGGCAGACGGATGAAAGAACAGAAAAGAAAAAACATGAACGTTTAACCATCTGTCAAAAAAATAAAACATATTGACGGCATGACGATCATATTGATGGAAAGAGAAAAGAAAGAAAACATAAATGATATACATGATGAAGATCAATATAAGCAAAAATGAACAAATTAAATTATACGATTTCGACCGCAACTAAAAGATATTCATATGTTGACTAGATTATCGTTTGAAATGTTGTTTAGTTTCTTTAGCAAATTTTAAAAGAATCTCTTGAATGCAAGTAGTACATAGATATTCTATATTTAGAGTTTAATATGATTATTATCTTATACAACGATTTCAATGTTTATTAAAGTTCTTCAGCAAAAAAGTAAAACATTCGTTTGATTATGAAAATATAACACATGCTTCTTGCGTTCTGCATGGTATGTTTTTCTTCCCTGTTTCGAATTAGGTTATTTATATTTTTGAGTAAACTGATTGATATTGTATGATTCAGTCATTTATATAAAACAGAAGTTCTCCATTAACTTATAATGCGACCAATAATAGATTTCGGAATAATATTTATATTTTATCGATTTGAATCCTAGTAAAAATCTTCCGAAATTTATATAATTTTTAAAATTAACTCTTATATGTGTAAAAATTCAAAAGAAAATCTACATGTTATTTATATATGTATGATTAATGTCTACAGAATTCATATTGAGCTTGTAAGACTTAAAAGTTTAACGAGTATATGCATATGTTTATAATTGCGCAGAAGTTTTTATATAATACCATTTCTCACATTTGTCATATGATCAATATTTTTATTTATATTCCTATAGAGAAATACTTATAGGTCAATAGGTAGAGTATAAATATATACGTAATAAATATTTGAATGTTAAATTTCAATAGTTACTGAGAGAGAACTATATGGTTTTATTAATCATGTATTATATAAAATAAAATCATCGCAATATTATATTATTTGGATCAGATATATTATTGTTCTTTTCAACCAATAAAATAGGAAATTATATATTATAGGACTCAGAATAGTGATTAGACCACTAAAAAACATCATGCGCAATATGACGAAGCTAATTTTTGATGTTTATAGATAGTTTATATGTTTTTTGACGCAGCATTTTTTTTTTATATCATGGATTGTCGATGAGTAAAAATATAATTTAACCAAAAACAAAAATATTGCGCATACAATCGTTTTTTACTCGTAATATAAAAAAAGCAATCATGCATGACGACAATTGTGTATATATAAACCACCGTTTTATTTTCGTTGTTATTCATTAATATTTTTTCTACATACAAATACTTATTTTTATTATCAAAAACTCAATATGGACGCAATCAAATCTGGAATAGATAAGGTATTTGATGCAAATATATATTATTAGTATATATATATAAATAAATTCTATTGATAGGCAAAGGAAGCTATACATGGCAAAGAAGCCGAAAAAAAAATCGACGATGCAACAGATCCATCAAAAAAACCATCTGAACGTATCGATGCTGCACATTCTGCAGCCAAACACGATGCCAAAGCAGATGAACATGGAGTCAAAGCTGAAATCAACGCCGACAAACACGCATGTTCAGGAGGATCATGTAAAAGAAGTTAAATTTTATTTTTCTCAGTGATAACTTGTAATTATTTATTCAAGCTGTTTATAAATCTATAGTTTTTTTAAAACTATATTTTAAGCTAAATAAAAATTAAAAAAAAAACAAATGTATATTCGTATATGCTTCAAGGATATTTTTTCTCTCATAACATTTTCCAGGTGAATACGATATTAATATTAAATAGTCATATGTCAAAAAGTACACACCTTTTTATTGAGGCACAAGCCTCTTTTTCCTTCTCATATATATATATATATATAAAAGAAAATGATAAATACATTGAATAAAAACGTGTCAAAAACATGTGCGCAGCAAATAATGTTGTATTTAATGATCTTGTTTTTTTACGTCTCTAAATCTAAAAAAAGAATATATGGCACAAGAGAAGAAAAAAAAGAGAAGAAATAGTAAGGAATTTATTTATTCATCTATCTTCAATCTCTCATTATAACACGTCTACTATTCTTACTATGTAAGTTTTATAAGAAAAAAAAGTTTCTATTTTATGTAATAAATTATAACGTTTTAAGTAGAAAATAAAATGGATGCTGTAAAAGCTGGTGTCGAAAAAGTTAAAGAAACTGTTCAAGGCAAAAAGGCTGAAGACAAAGCAGAAAAAGCTCATGATCCAAATGAAAAACCAAGTGATCGTGTAGATGCTGCATTTGATGCTGGTAAAGCTAAAATGAAAGAACAAGAACATGCTTGTAAAGCTGAATGTCATAAAGACAAACATGTTTGCCATTAAACAAGATCAATATATATAAACAATTTTCATTTATTCCAGCAGATTCACACATAAGTCATCGCGGACAAATTTTATTCTATAATTTTCCTTTTGTCAAACTCTTTCGTGCATTATTAGTTTAATAAAATAAAAGATTCTTTATAGAAATTAATAAGGAAAATATTAGAGGGAAAGCAATTACTTATAATTTATATAAAATCTTCATATCTTTATTAAGAAATGCTTGCATGATAAGGAAGATTACTTTTGTGCATCTGTACTTGTTTTTTATAATATTAAAGTTTATTTTAACTCATATGAATATGTCATTTAAAATTAAAAAAAATGTTCTATTATATTTACATCGATATTTATTTAAAGCTAGTTTAAATCGGAGAAAAAAATTAAACGTGAGTTTTTGAAGGTCAACAGTTGTAAAATTATAAATTCAGTATTAATCACCTCATTTAGAAGATAAAGCACGTTTACATACTGTGTTTCATTTTTAAAGATAAAGCGAAATGTTTCTAATATAAAGAGTAAGTATTCATTTGTCTTTATTAGAATTTTTTCTTATATAAAACAGTACTAAAGATAAGTCAACGGAATAATTTATTTTTCATCGATGTTTTAACTTCTGCTTGTGCTTATAAAGTTTTCTATTTGAATATATCATCCATTCATCATCATGAGCTATTTTATGCGTATTGATCAGGTCAAGTACTAATAGTATCACTAGAAATATTCATATATCTATTTCATTACGTCAAGCAAATTATCATCGCATCAAAGAACAAAATAAAAATACACGTGTGTTGAGTACGAGCAATGCTCTATAGACAAGTCGACGCAAGTGAACCATGACCAATAAGAGTGATAACAATATGAATAAAGACAATATTTGATATTAGATAAAGTTTGTATGTATAGAATTCATGACGACCATCAGTAAGTAAACAATTTAAAATTCGTCTATTTTGTATAGAATTTTTTTATAAATTCTATGAAAGTCTTGCGAGATCTTTGTATACGAATATTTCAATTTCTTAAATTCAATCATGAATTGTATTCCCATTCTCGTTTACATTCTTTATTGTATGACGATACAATCTTTCCAGATGATTAATAAAAACGAAGACCTAGAGAATAGTTTGATAACTCATTTTGCGTCGTATCATTCTTAATATCACATATGTACTCGTACAAAAAAAATTGTACATTGTATTTTGGACATACTCTCTTTATGAAACGATATATACTCAAAGCATATGGAATTTTAGGTCCATCGACAGTATGTAAAAATGATCATTTGGAGACTTTATCATATTTATTTTATAAATGGAATGTCCTAAGGAAGCAAAAATATTTTCTTGACTTTCTTCGTATCAGTCGACAGTCCGAAATCTCTACTTTATTTTATGAATGTTTAAAGGTTTTCAAGAAACCGGTTGAGTTCCTAGGCAAAAAAATTATTTGAATATCGACGAGTTTTTCTCAATAGTTTCTCTAGCTTTCGTCAAAATCGGTTCTATAATACCTTATTTATTCTATGAACTTCAGATTAAGGTTTCTTTTTGAATGACTATGAAATGATAATATATAAATCTACTTTATATCGTATGCATTACTATCGTATCAATCATCTGTCGATTTGTGTGTGAAAAAAGATATCTGCTCTTTATTCTTTATTATAGAAATAAATAAAATAAAGTAACATTCTAGATTCTATGCACCATGTTGAAAATCGATTTTGGAGGAGAGCTATGTCTTAATAAGAAAAAGAAAAGAAATAAAAGAATGTATGGTGTCTATTTGGAATAGAACGCAGATAAAAAAATGTATGAATCATACTCATTCGTTATAAGAAAATCGCGATTGCTAATACTTTACAAAACTTATAGAAGGAAACTTTTATTTCGGTATTTCCCAGCAGTGTTCAAATTTCATAAAAAGGAAATTTCCGATATTGCTGGGAGTGACTCATACAATGTG
>CAJNOI010000156.1:0-46134 GCA_905250115.1 Adineta steineri
GAAGAAAACATTGGATAAATACCGACTAAACACATATAAATAAGAATGAAAGAAAAACAACTAAATATAAATGTGATATTTTTTCTCTTCTTATTTTTCCTCTTAAAAATTATCTTCACAAGCCATTTTTTTTATTTCGTCCTTATTTGTGTGATGTAAAGTGGCTTCATATGATGACTTGATGTATCTATATTTTCTTTCTATTCTTCACAAAACTTCGACGCAGAAAGGCAAAGAAAGAAAAAGAATGTATAAACATTGAATCATTATTTGTTTCATTCATATATGCTTGTGTTTTCGAAGCACATGCTCGTAATGCGAAAAGAAAAAAACAATTAGTTGAGTTAGAATATTCTATATGAGAATGCATTGACAAATAAGAAAAAAAACGAACAAAAGATCAAATCATATAACAGAAATAAACTGATAAAATTATTTAATCCATTAAAATTTTATTAGATTATTTTCTTGATTTTCTGATCAACCATCAGCATGAATGAAGATGAATCCAATCGAACTTCATCTCAGATTCTAATTTCAGATATCAATCATAATTGCGAACACTTTGTTAAATCAAAGGAGACAAGCTTTATAGAGTTTGAAAGGGTGTGGGTGTGGGTGTGTAAGCATAAGGATTAAAAAGACACCCAAATTCTGACAAAAAAAACATAATCTATTCGATCGAATGATACACTGTTTGAACCTTCCTTAAATGAGATTAAGCAAAATTCGAAGAAACTTTTGTTTGAACACAACCACTTGACAGTATTCACGACGAAGACGTGACTGTAGAGTCTAGCGTGAAAGTGTGGATAGCATAATCATTCCGGAACCACACTGACAACCACATCATCGGTGAGTTCACCACTCATAACAAACATACATATAGAGATTATTTGTAAAACAAGATTGTTTTGTTACTATATTAATCTTATGCCTGGAGCAGTATCGAAAAATGAGAGTTTATTCTTTTTTTTTTTGATCAGTATTAGATCAGTCTACTCAAGAATTTTAATAAAATATATATATGGCATTCTTAGATCACTGGGTGGAATGAATGTTTATTAATGGAAAATAGCAAAGGCATAGAGAGAAAATAGAAAGCTAGGTGCACAAAGAGGAAAAGGAACCACAGAGGGTGTGGGTGTCGGTGTCTACTGAGCAAGGAGATGCCCACGTCTGCACCCAGTCGAATCGAATAAGTAACCATCGATTTTCGTTAAACTACAGTGTCATCTGTGTTTTAGACATACTTCATATGTAATTCCCTTAGCTAAGAGTAAAGGACATTTTTATACAGCGGACTAATTCTAAAAAGACATTTTAATCAAGGACATTTTCAAAAGGACATTTATGCCATGAATCGAGAGGGCCGTAACAGTTGACTTCCCTTCTGAAGAAATATGTGTCTGCACGCATAAGAAGAATAAAAGAAAATATAGTATGTTTCAAATAGAGACTACGGCAAATAACAAGAAAAACTAATATATCTATATATATTTATCGCAATAGATCTACTTCACACTTTACAAAAACAAAGAAAATGGCAGAAGAAGAAAATAAAAATAAAAATATTCTTTTTTTGTTTTTTTCTATTTGGAACAGATCTTCTTTCGAATTTGATAATAATGTTCTCTTGTGAATAATCCATTGTGTAACATTCCATCAACTTCTTTTCGTATTTATTCATTTTTCACACCTATGAACAACGTGTTGCCAACGATATTGACATTCACATAATAAATATTCATGAATATTAATATTTTCCTAATATTTGTGTTGGTCAATTTATGATAAACGTCTCGGATTATTTCAGAACGATATCTATTTGCTCGGTTCTTCCTATCTTTCTGTTGGTTTCTTGTTAATGGTTTTTATTGTTGTTACCGAAATGAATTGGTCGTTGTATATTGTTTTATATCATTGTTATCACTTATCATTTCATAAAGTTCATCTCGTACATGTACCCCTGTTAATGAATTTTGTGTTGGCTCACTAGATATATTATTATTATCATTACATGTTAAATTTTCCGTAGATGCATAAATTTCCCCGTAATTACTAATTTTGTAACACGAAGACAATCGTTCAATGCATAGTTAATTAGTAATTTTCTTATTTCTTCTTCATCTTCGATAACTTTTTCTTTCATAAATATAAATTGATTATGTACAGTTATTGTATTTAATTTTAAGTCAAGACTTCAACCAAAGTTTTCAAGTGTAAAACGTTCATTTAACCATTCATTGAATGTATTGAATATGGCAAATTGAAGAGAATAAGTTTCATTTGATTTAAGTTTAATATCTGGTGACGTTGGATAGGTTGTATTGTAATAATTCTTAAATTCATCTTGTATGTTTCGATTATTAACATGATTAACATCATTTTTATCGAATAAATTATATTGATAAAAGTCTTTAATTTCGTTTTCAATGCCTTCCATGTATACATTGTGTCTCATCGAAAAAATAGTTTTTATCAATGTTGGGTCATTTTGTTTAGGTAAATACATACATTCGATAAGTAATAAAATTGGTGAATTATCTTCATAAACATATTCCATTTGTATTAATGCTGATATTGATAGTCTTCTTGATATTAGTTGATCTTCAGTATCCATTATATAAATTTTAACCATCTTTGCATAATCAATTAAATCGTTGAATATATCCACGGGCGTATTTTTGTGAATATGATAATACTTATATTCTCTTTCTCGTAGAGAAGAGTCCAGCAGAAATAAATTGTTTGCTTGATTGCTTGCTTGATTGCTTGTGTGTCCGCACGGTCAAAAAAACATTCAAATTTAATTTTTCAGATACTTCCGAAGAACTTTGACGGGAGGAGGGGGGTAATCGAGGGCGGGGAACTTAAATCTGAGGTTAGTTTATTAAAATTAACAAATTAATAATTAGTTAATAATCAGTTAATAATTAGTATTATTATATATTCGAGTAAAGTTCCACCGAAGGGTAATCGAGTGTGGAGAATCCGAATCTGAGTCTATTTTTAGTTAACAATCAATTAATAATTAGTTAATAATTAATATTATTAATTTTTGAAATATTTTCAGAAAAGTTGGACCAAAGGGTAATTGAGTATGTAGAACTCGAACCTGAGATTGATTTATTAAAATTAATTAGTTAAAAATCAGTTAATAATTGATATTATTAATTTTTGAAAAAAGTTTAACCGAAGGGTAATT
Source organism: Adineta steineri (assembly GCA_905250115.1). NCBI lineage: Eukaryota > Metazoa > Rotifera > Eurotatoria > Adinetida > Adinetidae > Adineta > Adineta steineri. The sequence goes on from CAJNOI010000156.1 coordinate 3,209, forward strand.
GAGTGCCAAGAATTCGAATGTGAGGGTAGTTTTAGTTAAAAACCAATTAATAATTAATTAATATTATTAATCTTAAAGATAGTTCCAAGAAAGTTTTACCAGAGGGTAATTCGAGAATCGATTTTTTAGAAAAGACATTTTTGGAGCATTTCGATGCGGAGACTTCGAGTCTGATGTTAGCTTTATAAAATGATTTTATACATCGCTTTTTTAGGCAGAGAACCAACATTTATAAAAAAAAAAATTTCATAAGGAATGACCGAAGGGTAAGTAGGGTGGAAGAACACAAATCTGGTGTCAATTTTTCCAAACTGTATAAGGAAAAAGTTTAGTATTGTAGAATACGATTTCTACGAGAAAGAGCTGAGCGAGTCCGTAGACGAGCGTTACTTGTGAAGATAATAGTCGAAGAGTATCACATGTATCTTGTTCATAAAGTTCTTTCAATCGATTTCCTTTTTGTACTCGTTTGGGCTGCCAATTTTTTGTTCGTTCATCTAATTTCTCTAACGATGAAATGTTTTTTTTATCGATCTTAATGATGTGATGGCGAGTTTGTATTTGTTGATGTTGCACTGTTAAGGGAGAATCACCTTGATATTCTTCTTTGGTTTCTTTCTTTTCTTTTTCTCTTGTTGTATTTATTGATGCTACACTATTAGGAGAGAATCGCCTTGATATTCTTCTCTGATTTCTTTCTTTCTATCTATCTGTCTTTTTTTTCTTTTTCGCTTGTTGCCTTTGTTTCTCTTTGTACTAAATATATACGTATATCATAATCATTAATTTTTTTATTAAGGTCAAGAATTTAAATATATTTACAATTAAACCAAACGAAAAACAAAGAAAATAAAAGGAAAAATCGTCAGATTTATACATAATAAAAATTGTGGTTTCATTAAAATGTAATTTTTTTATTTGAAAAAACTAAAATGAAAGATATCTTTTTTCATAAATCAAATATTGTGAAGAGCAATTGGAAACCAAAGATCAAGGAAGATGATAAATGAACTTTTGAAATTACATTAAAAAAATCAAACATTAAGTATAAATTCAAAAATCACTTTTAAAAATTCAGATGATAATATATAAATGTTGTATTACATGTATAGAATTTTTAAAATAATAGAAAATAAATTTCATATTCAGTTACTTTTCGAATGCAATCTTGGTCAAAATATTAAAGAATTAATGTCGATTTTCAATTACAAACACCATTAAATGAAATCTTATTTATTAAAGATTCATTAATGAGTATAGAATAGTATTCAATTAAAGTTTCAATAATAGATATTCGTCCATTAGAAAATTTTGATAACTAAGGGACAATTCGAACATATACTTTTGTTTTCATTGGAGATGAAACGGGTACTATTTATTTAGTAGTTATTGATTTACCACCTGAAACATTAAAAGTTTTAATGGAACATTTATATTATCGACCACCATTGAAACACACATGTCATTATCAAATTCGGTGAGTTTAATAGACTCTTTTGATCCATTATAAAAATTAACTAAACTATTTGTTTTGACAATTATTCCTGATATAAATGATATAATTACAACAATGAACATCGATTTAATTGATGTAAAAACAATTACAACGACTGTCAAGTTGTTCAACATGCATGTCTGAATTAAACGAGGCTATTGATGCTGCTTCCCTTTTATCTTGCGATACTTGTCATCGACATGTGTTGAAAAAAATGTAATTCAACATGTTTCTACTTCAATAGTTTTAAAAACAGGTTATTTCATATGTTTTGCCATATAATAATTTAATTATTTCATTTTACTATTTATAGAACAAGGAAATGTTATCTTATTTGTAAACGATAAAATGTTTCACAAATTAATTCATTGGATTGGTCTTAATATCAACATGATCAACACCGACATATCCGTAGGAATAATGTCACATGGTAATATGAATTTTCAATATAGTGAATTACGTAAAAGATTACTTGCTATTTCAAAACCATAATATAATAAAACATTAAATTACCATTTAAATAGTTCGTATATCAACTTTATATCATAATACATGTGATCATTCTAGTTCAAGCAACAATAATTACATACACAAACTTACAAAAAAATAATCGAACATTTATACCAACGTATCAAAATATCAAAATTTTGTTTTTAATGTTTGTTTATAAGAATAAAAATGATAACTGATATGATAATAATCAAAATTATTATCTCTAAATTTGGTTTCATCTCTTTCTTTAATAAATTCAAAATACATCATTCATAGAACAACCGTCTTTTCTCCTTTTTTAAATTTCTTTCAACATCTCCACCAAAAAATAAATATCTTCTAGATTATCAAAAAAAATGGATCGTCAGTGTTCTTTTAATATATGATAGTTTGAATTCTCGATTTCGATAATCGGGTATGTTGCGAATTTTGTGAAAATCTCAAAGTTGTTCAAGATCCTGACAATCTGCAATATGTATGCTAAATTCAAAAATTGAAAGAGTGTTTGTAATTCATTTTGTTCAACAAAAAGAATAACAGAAAGGGAAGACGTCATCAACTCTGTTGTTATTTCTACAGTATGGTTACATTTATTATCATCATTTTTTTCAAACATACAGTTGTTCGTAAACACTGCAGTTTTCATTATTCTGATTATAACAAACTATTTGTTTCCATCGTTTTTTTAGAAAAAAAAATTAAATTTCTTTTGAAATAATCATTTTTAGTGCGTTAATTCATTTAATATAGAATTGTAAAAGTAAGAAAGAGAGAAATAGAAGGTAACATCATATTGAATTAATATATTTCATTGGAAGAAGACTCTATATCAACTGTCTTCCACGATTTAAACCTGGCCAGTCGACATCAGAGAAAACGGTAGCCATTTTCTAGCAAAAAAAACAGCTACTTTTTCGGGATGATGAATTATGGTAAAATACGTTGATAATTAATGCAGTAATTCACTGTTTTATAATCGTTTCAGGTTGCTTAAGACGCCGTTTCCGATGTTCGAAATGATCGTCATGGTATGGTTTAGCTTCGAAAGAGAAGCATCAACTGATTAAAATATATATTCGAAATGGTATCGAATGTGGGGATCAGCTGCGAATTGATTTTCATATGACTGATTTTGTTATTTATCCCACAACAATTCAACCATGTACATTATATAGTGCTGATTATAAAGAATGCCAGCTAAGTTATAGAGTTGCATCGATTTATTGTTACTCCCGAAGCACTTGAAAAAAGTTATTATTTTCATTTATCTTCAGGTAAATTAGTGTATTTTCGTGAGCTGCTTGTTACATTTTCTTCTGATCTTGTTAATGGTCACATCTTTATTATCAAAAATAGCACGTCTTCATCCACAACTTTATAAAAGATTTGATTCTGTGCAAATGACGCGATCTTTAGAAGCACATTGAATTTATTTTGAACTATCTAGTTTAATTCTTATGACAAGTTTAAAAAAACAAATTGTTGTACCACATAGTGTTTTCCAGAGAGCGAAACGAGGCAATATTTTATGAACTCGGGTTTTTTTTAGATGATATAGACACTAATTCTCAGAATATCGTCTTTATTAAAAACTTAATCTAGTTTTGTGATATCTGCAATGTGTGTGCATTAGATTTTTGATTAATTTATTTGATAGTTTTATTTTCTAATAAACCAACAAGAAATATCAATAACAGTAAAAACAAAAGTTAGTAAAGAATGTTTTAGACAGTTGGCATCTTTATTCTATTATTTTCAATTGATCGTAAAAATAATATATTATTGACTATTGATAGTTCGATTGTAGATCATCGTTGTGGCACAATCTGTCCTGCAGCACTAAATTCTCGTTCCACTACTGTGGAACTACATAGAAAAATAGATTCGTTTTCTTTTCAAAATGAAATGGATCAAGAAATGCTGTGCACTGAACATCGAACTCGATATATCTATCAACTTCCAGAATATATAATTAGACCTATAGTTGATGCATTTCGATCTTTTACGGTATTAGTAATCGAAGAAATAGTATGGAACAGTCATCAGATCTTTCATCACATCCATTTTTGGTGCGACATCTTTCTTTTTATTCTTTAATTTATATATTGACTCAGTATTATTGAGTCATATAGAAACCTTTTGAGTCAGAGGAGAAAGGAAAAAATAGAACATGCTTACGTATGCAGTTATTGCATAAAAACTATAAGGATTGTGTATCTTGTTGTGTCATGCTTGTGAATCATTAGTAGTACTATATGCAAGCCACTGTGATTGTGAAGATGAGTTAAACTTATGAGATTGTTTTTTGTTAGAAGGACAAACTGAATTTCTACTGATTATCTATAGAAAACATACGGAAAACTCATTTACAATTTTGTTTCTTTATTTGCTTTTTTTTCTAGAAAAAGACGTTATTATCAAATTCAAGATTTATTTTACATGGCTCGTCGTGAATTATGTAGTTTTCGATGGAATGGTACAGAATGGACAACTATTACTACATATTCGAATAGTGAATTCGATTCAAAATCATCTAGCATAAATCATCAGAATACAATGCCAGCAGTTAATGAACCTATTCGTGTAGCTACATTGAATATACTTGCAGATTGTTTTCCATGGTTTATAGAAATGGCAGTACGAAGTACTGAAAGATATGAATGGTTATGTGAAGGTATTGTTAATCTTAATCCAACTATAATTGGTTTAAATGAAGTTACTACTAATGCACTTCAAAAATTACAAGAATGTTCATTTATTCGAGACAATTATTTTATTACAGAATCATTTGATGAGAACAATATCGAAATGAAAAATTGTACTAATGGTTTACTTACTCATCATGGATCTATCATTTTAAGTAAATTACCATTGTTAGAAGTATTTGCTATCCCTATTTCTGGCAGTAAACGTGAAGCCGTTGTTGGAAAAGTTGAACTTGATAATAATTTAAAAACTTCTGTTTATTTTTGCGCTGCTCATACTACACATCATCGAAAACCGAAGAATATTGAATTGCGGACGCAACAGATACGTGGTATCGTTGAGATATTAGAACCACTGAAACTTCCATTTGTTATTATGGGTGATCTCAATCTTTATTATCAATTTGAAGATGCGATAGTTATTGAAAATAAATTCATTGATGCATGGGCACAAACACATTTCTCTGATATTTATCCATTCAATGATAAAAATGAAGGTTATACATTTGATGCAATCAAAAATACAATGATTCCTTATTATAGTCCTGGAGAAATAAAACAAATGCGACTCGATCGAATTTTATTTTCAAATGGATTTCCTGCATTTGCCATAGCACCTTGTGGTATGTGGGCAAATGAACCTATTAAATCGGATAATTATCTCTTTCCAAGTGATCATTTTGGCCTATTTATTGATCTTGTTACTAATGTAACAGATATCAATAAATCAACAATATCAGTTGGTGAACCTGATCCATCTGTTGAAGAGATTCTACGTCGTAATGCTCAGAATACGGATGAAAAAGAAATTCGTTTTGGATTAGTTCGAAGAACAGGTGCATTAGTATCACATATAGGCTGGCTTGGTGCTACTGCTCTTGGTCTCAAATAGAATAACACAAGTTATTATCATACTAAAATCGTTTTATGTTGAAAACGACCTTCAAAAATATTTTTTTACAAATGAGTAGTGTTGAATCAATATTTTATATTTTTGAAAAAAAAATATTTACAATAAACGCAATAGTATTTTATCATATTTTATAATTTTCTAAGTATATCTTCACTTTTATTTATTTTACTTTTTTTATACGTAACAATTGAATATAAGCCATAATTAAACATACAACAGCCATTAATATCATCATAAATACATTTTTCCATACATCCCAATCTGTAATATATGGAATTTTACGTTCTATTAATATTTGCTCACCTTGTAATGGACATATGTGAGTATTATTTGATAAACAAAATGTTAAATCTTGAAATTCATTTATAGTTAATAAATTAGAAGAATAACGAATAGCACTAATCCATTTAATCCATTGCAGAAAAGAAAAGATACTGTCTAAATCAACAAGAAAACCACTAACAACCATCATAGTAGCAAAAATAAGTATAGTAATAATTAATGCAACAGCTAAAATAAAAGACATTACATAATATTATATAATAAAAGTTTTTTTTGCTCATACCAAATGTTGGAATACAAGCTGCAATAAAAAAACATAGAGCTGAACCAAATACTGATGATACAAATATTGCTACGAAAAATCTAAGAAATCGATGAATGGATCGTTGAAAACCCATAAGAGGATAAGAAATAATTGAAAAAATAAATGAAGGTATAAGACGCAATGGAATTAGATCACATATTATTTTTGCTAAGAAATATGTTATCACACGATAATATCCACTAGCATTTTCCTAAAAATCAAAAATAAATTTTTGAATTTATATAAATAAAAAAAGTATTTGTTACATGAATAAATAATACTCGTTCTTTTATTAATGGTTCTAAAGCATTCGCTGTACATAATATTTGATGTGTTGCAAAAAAGAAGATAGCTCCAATACGATTTGATACACCCGGATGAACTGTTGCTTTCATATTATAAAAAAGTAATCCAGTAAGAAGACCTAATGCCGTAGAAATAAGAATTTGAGAAGCAGTTAATTCAGGATTTCTTATTGCATTTCGAATTGTTCGTTGTGCAACATAATAAAATTCACTTGTAAATGATCGAGATATATTTTCATTCAATAAATGTGAATCATCAATATGATTTTCATTTATTGTAGATTTTATTAACGACATATTATCTGAATACATTGTTGACTGAAGATACGAATGTTGAAGTATTTTCGAAGAACGACCATTTGTATCAAGTAAAACATCAAGAACAAAATCTGCTGGATTTTCATGTTCTTCACATTGAAAACCTTGAGAATTAAAATACGATAAAACATTCATTGGTAAACCAAAATAAACAATATGACCATTTGATAAGAAAAGTACAGTATCAAATAATTTAAATATTGAATAACGAGGTTGATGAATAGAAAAAATAATTGTACCTCGAAAAACAAAAGAAAAATCAAAATTTTGTATTTTTTATTTTCATTTAACTTACGTCCTTGTCGTGATAAATTATTCAAACAATTCATAACACTGTGTGCTGTCGATGCATCAAGACCTATGTGTAAAGATATTTAACAAAACAAAAAAAATAAATTTAATCGAGAAAATAATTTACCAGTTGTTGGTTCATCTAAAAATAAAATATTTGGTAAAAGAACTAATTCCATTCCAATACTTGTTCGTTTTTTTTCTCCACCAGATATTCCACGAATTAAATCAGTACCAATAAAAGTATCAGCACACGATTGAAGATCTAAATCATGAATTATTTTATTTACTCGATCGATTCTTTCATGAACGGAAAGTGTATGTTGTAAACGAACATTAGCTGAAAACATTAGATTTTCTCGAACAGTTAATGTTCCACTGATAATATCTTTAAATATAAATTTTATATCTATGTTAAATAATATATATTCTATGGTACCTTCTTGAATAACATAACCAATAGTATGTTTGAAATTAGCTGAACGAGGTTTTCCACATACAAGAACATTTCCTGTCAAATCATGATGATCTTTTCGATCAGCAAGAATATCAAGTAGAGTTGATTTACCACAACCGGTTGGTCCTATTAATAAAGTTTATCGAAATAGTTGAAAAGTCATAATAACATATATATACCTAAAATTGCATTCATGCCTGTTGTAAAAGCACCTGAGATATCAGAAAGGATTTGCCTATTTATTTTTTGTTTATTACATGAAAATAATTTTGACCATTTCGAAGAGTTTTTCGTCGGTTCTGTTTGAGGAATTGTATAATTTATTTTTTCAAATGAAATTGTCGATGATTTATATGTATTTTCATTAATTTTTATTGTTGAATCTACTTGATTATCATTTGTAAGTAAAGGATTAGTTGCATCTCTGTTTTCATCATCTACAGCCATTTTTGTGGTCATTCTAATAGTTAATAATATTATTTTACTTGTTGTTACGTTCTTCTATAAACAGAAAAAGAAAAGAAAACAATTTAGTATTACAGATCTTTAACAATGTAACTTTGTTAAAAGGTATTGTCTGCTTTCAGCATACATTTTACTTTTTAAACTATTAGTACTTTTTTTTGTTAAAAATAAAGTGTTACTTGTGGAATTTGTTAAATGTGGATTAGAAATGATATTTTACTTTTTGAATAGAGATAAATTAAATTAAACTAATAATATGTGAATGTAGATTGATCAACATTTGAACTTTGATATGTTACGTACATCTTTGACGTTTCGTAATTATACATTATATTTTCATTTTCTTTTCTCTGTTTTTGTCCTTGTCGATAGTGGTAAAGATAAAGAAACCTAAGTGTTTATCAGTATTATTGTCTTATCTTAGTCACACCATAATCATCAAAAAGAAAAAAATGAAAAATAATATATAGAAAGAGAGAGTCAACATTAGGTAAAATGTATGCATAACATCAAAGTTCACACGATTATATTATTAATCAATCTTATTAACTCTATATCACAATTATATAATCTAGATTTAGCATTGTATATCATATACATATAATTTTCTAATGTACCATCAATGAAATACATTTCATTTTTATTATTATAAACAAAGAATTGAATATTTTTATTTTTAAATTCAAAGAAAAAATGTAAATATAGAAATAATATTATGTCAACAAAAAAGATTATTAAGTTGTTAATAGTTCTGTTAAAGCTTTCTTATATAATGCAATTCTATGTCGTGTTATTGTGGAATTAATATATTGCATTTATAGTACCATCTTGAGACAAGTATACAAATATGTCATTTGAAGTATTTCTAAGAAGAAATGATGTTTAAATAGAAAGATTAACATAAAACTTTGTATGCACAATAGTTATTGTTATTGTCATTTTGATATAAATACCATTTAGGAAAACAGAAGAGATTCATATAAATATATATAGATATGAGAGACTAAACTATAAAATCATAATATAAAAAACATATGTTTTACAAATGACAGATTTAAGAAAAAAATGCACGAAGTTGTTTGTAATAATATTAAACAGATGTATTTAGATTTTTTTATATAAATATTATCTTTTCTGTTCTTATTTTTTATGCATGATTTATTGTACATACATAGAAAAATATAAATATACTGCATAATTTCAGCTGATCTACCATAAACGATGTACTTATAGTTATAATTTTCGGTCTAATGCATAAAATAGTTTCTTATTCAAACTGTTCTACCACTCTTGACTTTCAATCAATAATAAATATAAAATATGCACGTAGATTTCTTTTTTTGTCAATTATTTTTATCATAATCGATGATTAAATTGAGTAACCTTTTCTTTTTTTATGTTCAATCATTCAACTGAATAAACAATTCTAATATGAAATAAAATCATTTTACTTAAGCAAACAAGTGACATTAATTGTATACATTGTGATTAAAAAGAAAGAAAATAGTATAGAAAAAATTCCTTACAACAAGTGATAAACAAACAAACAACCAAAAGACATGCCGAAATTAAACAATATATTGTGTTTCAAAAATCATGATCATCTAAACAAAGTTCATGTACTTCTCTTATTAGTTAGACGATATAATTAAATTTTATAGAGACAAAATCGGAAGCTTTTCTATGTATTATAAATCCTGCTTAAAAGTATTGCCTTTAACATCAATATAAAAATCTAGACGTTTTTGACAGTTTCTAAAAAAAAACACATCATGAAAAGCTGTTTTTTAATTAACTCGATGTCTCGGGTTATTAAGCTAACCATAGAGTTCAATTGAGAAGGGTGTGGGTATTGTATCTGTCTAGAAATAAAAAATCTATCATCTATTGTTAGCTCTTTAAAAGATACTACTCTCTCAAATGAAATCCATATAGTTAAGGCTTAACAATAGATTTTTAATATTGATATTGAAGACAATACTTCTGAACAGGATTTATAAACTTGACGAATATGAAACACAACTTACTATTCTTCTCGATAGAATAAAAAAAACTGATTTAATTATATCGCTTGACTAATACGAGAGATAAATGAATTTTTTAAGTGATTATGACTTTTGTAACACCCTGTATATTATATTGATTAATTCTATATAACATATCGAAAATAAAGAAAAAGAATTGAATTTTCTTGTCTTTATGATCCCGAATAATTCATTTTCATTTGTTCTTCAGCAGCATTTCGTAATAATTCAGCTGCTTTGTATTCATCAAGTAAATCTTTGGCTATTGCTGATATATATCCAGCATTTTTTAATAAAGGTATTATAATTAAACATAAAATTGTACTAACAAACGTTAATGTCATAAAAATCCAAAATAATAATCGATCCATAATAAGTGCCATTAATTTCCATTCATTAACAATTTCATTTCTATCTTCTTCAAGTTTTTGTTTATCCATAATATGTTTTAAATGTTTTTCAAGTAAATACATATTCGAATTAAATAATTCATAATGTGATGTTATATTTGTATTTCTTATTGATGGTAATGGATGAGATTGTTCAGGAATAAGAACTATTTGTGAAGGACGTGAACGAGAACGATGATGATGATGTGAATAAGTACGTTTATTAATTGCTGTTGATGATGAACGAATATCACCATTACTACGTTCTAATGTATTTGGTATAAATTGTTTCATTTTTTCTTCATCATCATCATCATCATGATCATATTCATCATCATGATTTTGTCGGGCTTCTTCTCGATGAGAATTTTCTAAAAAAGAAATTTTATGAAGCAAAACTGTTTTATTTTTGATTAAAAGTAGGTTAAACTACTGATTGTCATATTTTTGTTAATAATGTTAATTTAGAATGTGTCGAAGAAAGAATAAAAGATAATATCAGACGGAATAGATTAGAATGCATTGATGTACAATGAAAAAAATAATAATAATAGACAAGAAATGATTTGACTAAGTCATCCAAGAAATAAAAGATCTATGTGTATATTCAAGTTCTCATTAGTTTTTAACTAATTAAGATAATTATAGATATATACCTTGACGATGTTTAATATTCTTTTTTTGATAAACATATTTTTTCTCATTATCAATAACTGATGTATCTATTGGTTTTGTTGGTATTGTAGCAAAACATCGATAAACATCATCTGTTTCAATTAAATTATGTTCTTCAGCATAAATTTGAACAATTTTTGTCATTCCTATAAATGGTGCTATATATCTAACTAAGGAATATTTAAATGTATGTGGAATAGAAATAATAACAGGACCAGAATGATGTAATTGAAGAACATAAACAGTTAATACAATTGATAATGATGTAAGTGCCATAACAACAGTTAAATAGATTTCAATAAGTGGAACCATTTCACTTGTTGCTGGCATTGATTCAGCAATTAATAACATAAAAACAGAAAAAGCAAGAAGAACAGTTATACCAAGTGTTATTTTTTCTCCCGAATCTGGTGGAAGCCAAAATCCAAGAAGTGAAAGAATTGATAGCCATATACAAGGAAATATTATATTAAATAAATAATATAATACACGACGACGCATATGAACTGAAATAAGAATTTTAATATAAAATAACAAAAACGAAAAATTATTTTTACCATAAATTGTTACATCAGGATAATAAATTCCTGGACAACATGGATATGTAACATCATTACGTTTCATTTCAATATGAAGAATATGCCATTCACCTGAACGTATATAATTATTCATATCAACATTTTCACGTCGTTTTGTTAAATTAACTTGAGCTGCATCGTATGTCCACGAACCAAATTTTAATTTGCATAATTGATCTATTATTTTTTTTAAATAAAGAAATTTGGTTCTTTTTTTTCATAAAAAGCAAAAAAGAAATTTACCATCGAATGGAAAATAAGTGACATCAATTTTACATGATGATCGAAATTTAGCTGGCGGTGGCCAAAAAACATGTCCATTATTTTCTACCATAGCTTTACTTTGATAAAACCCTTGAGTATAATCATCAGCTGAATTATATAGAACAATATCTGGTAACCAGATTTTTGAGCATGGTAAACGAAGCGTTGATAAACCATTAAAATCCGATGCATTCCATACTAAACGTTGATCAAACCATTCCTAGATTATTTTATTTTGATTAGAAAGATGAACAAACAAAAAAAACAATTCTTTTTGCAGATTACCTGTTCGAGCCATATATTTGTTGTTAATACTTGATTTTTTTCATCCTTAAAATAAGATAAAAATATTTTATTTTATCTTCTTCAAAAACACCTGGAGAAATATCAAATCGATTTAAAATATAAGTAGGATTAGATTTTTGCTCACAGCAGAAATCTAAGTTATTATTATTATTTTTTTTTACATAAAAACATCAATCTTTTTTTTTGGCTATGATTTCTAAATATATTATGCTTATTGTATATATATATATATATATATTTCTTTTTATTTACATAATTTGAAAAGATCTATCAAGTTCCGAATGATCGGTCTATTAATCAGTATATTTCTATGTTCACATACCATATCGCTTAGTTGAGTCAAAGAAATGCCAAAAGCAACACTAACAGTATTTGATGCATTATATACAGGTCTTGCTGATGGATCATAATTTCTTAATAATTGTACCATTAAACGTTGTTCATCAGGTATTGAATCGGATTCATTGAGAGCTAGATTATAATATGAAGAATAATAATAATTTAAATTAGATTGAGAGTATTGTTGTGGATTTGAAGAAGATGCACCGGATGCAGTAGAACCACTCTTACTAGGCACTTTTAAACTAGTAAAGACAACTTGATAAGATAGCTCAAAGAAATATGTTGCTAGAAGATATATGATAAGTACTAACATGATGTTTCGTGATAATCTCTAGCTTATTCATTTGTTTCTTACTAACGTCATTGATGTGAGAAATAAGTAGATATTTTTGCTCTTAGAAAACAAGAGAAAAAACTATAATAAGGAGAGGGAAAAGAAAGAGGAAATAGAAAGAGATAAAATGTTTTTTTTTCTATTTATTTGTGGGAAATAAGATAAAAATAATCATTACACTGATTATTAGAACCTAATTAATCATTCTCAAGAGAAACAGTTAATAATCGTATTTTTTTTATAGGAATTCAATCGATTGAACATAACAATATTTCATTATTAAGAAAGAACGGAAAATATACATACATACATATATATATATATAGAGATTCTTTTTTTTTCATGTCTTATTCAAGATAATTATGAGTAGTGATATAGATCTATCATTTTGATCTAATTATATTAAATATTAATATATATACTTACCATAGTCATACCATGAATTCATATCTTGAGACCATGGATTTTCTTGATTTCGAGAAAATGAACCGTGTCCACCAGAAGTTCCTTGATTAAGTGTGCGTGATGATGAATAATGAGGACTTCCAGATTTACAATTGATTTTATTGAAATATATAAATACGATTTTTATAATAATAAAAATATAAGATGATGTTTGTCGTACCATATTGTTACATCGACGAACATTTCTGATTAAACAAAATAAAATTATAAAAAGATATCTTTATATCTAGAAGAAAAGACAATGCGTAAGTGTTAATACTAAAATTCGATAGTATTTGATTTTTTTTCTCTAATTAGTATTTGATTAGATTACAAAATTTATATCTTTATTTACATTTTGAAATATTATATAGCATGCAAGTTTACTTTTTTTGTTGTTTCTTTTATATAACTGTAGATTGGATATTGTATTGTTATTGAATAAATTCATTTATCTTTTAGTAAATATTTAATCAAAAAATAAACTCGAATCAATAAAATAGCTGTGAACGATGATTGTAGACTGTTACTTTCTCGTTTAATGAAATGATGAAGAGATGCCGAGTGAAGTAAATGAAGAGGAAACTATATCAAAGATTGTTTTCTTCGTTTCTCGTCATCATTAAAATAACCTTTAGGCAGTATGAGATATAATGTCATTTGTAAGAATTTCTACTTTAGAACCGATTATAGATAAAATATGAGAAAAAGAAAGGAATATTTCTTTGCTCTTACCAAAAAGATCATTTAATCTTTAGATTTGTTTGATATAAACGTTAAAAGAAGTAAGTGACTAATCAAAATACTATATTGAAAGTGAGAACTATGTTCTTGTCGTTTTTCTAATTCTATATATTTTCTACTCTTTCTCTCGGTCTTTTTTTCTCTCTCTATATACACGATCAATTTGTCAGCTCAACCGACAACGACAAGCGGCAGCTGGAGACCGAATCGAGTATGATTTGTTCATGAAGGAAAAGAATAACAACAACATAGCAGAGTTTCTTCGATTTCATGTCATCATCGAAAAAAAACGGAAGACATTTTCCATTTGGAATGTCTAAAAAAACCGATGGATAGCATTCAAACTGATTATGTTGATTCCACTTCTATCGTCTGGAATACTTAAACTATTTTTTATTTTATTTCTTTTTTTGATCAATTTCAATAAGATTAAAATGTTAATAAATAAATGATTATCTACTTTCTTTAATATTATATTCATTTACACAACTTAAACAACGAATAATAGATAATATGTTATTAATAGATTGTTTATTTCTCATGATTTATAGTTGTTTGATTAATGATTTGTCATATATGAAATATATCATTGTTTCTTCTATACTGAATATTATTTTTATATATGAATAGAAAAAAATTCTAGCGCTTTTTGTCCGTTATACCCTAGAGAATAGGAATAACACATTTACTTTATTATCTCAAACTAAATACTTTTTTGATTGACGATGTAGAATTTCCGTAGACTAAAAATCATTCATTAAAAAGCAAAAAAAAGAATATAAAAATTTTAGTATAATATGACTGATAGCATTATTTGCGACATGAAAAAAAACGTACTAAGTATTTTTATCGAATAAAAACGTATATATATATAATGTATTATTTCTCGTCATATCCTTTTTTTTTTAAATTTAATATTAATTATCTAATTTTAGTCATAAACGTATGGAAAATATCTTTCATAATAAATGTCAATCATAATTAGTTTTATTTTAAAACAATTTGAATTTTCAAGAAAAAAAATTTTTGTATATACCTGTGGATTCTTTTCGCTTATGTTAAAATATTTCATATACTTAACCTTGATTTTATTTATAAAGATTTCAGACTATACATTTCAATATCAATAAATGAAAGACCGTTTGAACCAGTAAATGTTTGATTTCCTTTGCCTGTTAAATCAATATAA
This sequence comes from Adineta steineri, assembly GCA_905250115.1. NCBI lineage: Eukaryota > Metazoa > Rotifera > Eurotatoria > Adinetida > Adinetidae > Adineta > Adineta steineri. The sequence continues at coordinate 18,525 of CAJNOI010000156.1, forward strand.
TGTGATGGAAAAGAAATGAAACTAGAATGTTGATCATGATTTTGTAAATTTATACAAATATCCCAAAATCCAAAAATAGGTCCAGTAACGAAGGATGGTAGAATTGCATTTGTACCTTCGGAATGTATTGGATATTTAGTAGGAGGAATATTATGTGGATTAGTTAATGTAAATAGAAATGCATGTTTATCAACTCCCCAATGTTTACCTTGACTATTCCAATTAACTGTTGTATATCCACCGAATAAATATCCTTCTGATGATTGAATGATAGTAAATGTTGGACCTTGATTATCACATAATTGATGACAAATCTTTGAATCAAATACATTTTGCGTACTTTTATAAATTAGTTGCCATTTTTGATTTTGATTTCCGTAAAATTTATTTACTTGAGTTTGATGATCTGTTGTTAAAAGTGTTCCACCAACAAACAATTGATTTTCTTCTCGAAGAATATTTTTTAGTGACGTTCCCGTAATAACTTGAATTAGTGTTGAAAAATCAATTGACGTTATGTGAATATGAGTGGGAATTGGTTGAACGTTCAAATCGGATTGAATTTGCCCGAGTTTTTTACTTAATTTCTCAATATCTTGCTCATAATAGTTGTCTTCTTCTTTACGTCTTTGTAATTCTTTTGATAGATTTTTTAATTCCATTTCAACAACTGTATTATCCGGAATCATACATTTATTTACCTGTTGTCGAGCACGTTCTGCTGTTTTTCTAACTATTTCCAAAGTATCTTCTTCCCATTGAGTTATTTCATCAATAAGACTTGTTATTTGTGGATAATTTGAAGATATTTTAGAATTAAGTATATTAATTTGTTCATATAAAGCATCTCGATCGATACATACTTGTTCAAAACAAGTATCTAAATAATGACGATGTTCATTGAAATGTATCGAACAAAATCGATCAGTACATCCGTCACATCGAATCATGCCCATTTTTTTACAATTTGCGCATTTTTGTTGTTCTAATTCAGCCATTTTCAGAGTTTGAAATACTATAAAAAAAAAGGAAGAAGAAACAATAGAGAAACGAAATAAAAAGACATCGTGATGTCTGTCATAATAATGCGTCATAAAACAAAAAGAATACGTGATAATTGTTTTCAAAAGGAAAACAAAAAAAAGAATATTACGTGTTATTTTATTAGAATTTTAGTAGTTTTTATCTTTTTTTTATGAACGGTATTCAATAGATTGTATCAATTATTTAAGAACCTAATTTAGCGTTCAGCATGATACATGAATAAACAATTGTATTATAAGGGCGTGGTTAATCATAGAATGTCTCAATTTTTATTTGGTTCTATAGCTTTATTCAATAATAAAAAGAAATGATTTTTTTACCAGTAATAATGTACGTGTAATGCTAAGAATCTATTGTTATTTGAGCTCTATGCCTCACAAAAATCTAGAGTTAGTAAGTGTTTCTTTATAACCATTGTGAATTTATCATGTTTTTCATTTCTAAATCGGATGCTTATTTAAATTCAGATCACGTAAGGCACAAACAACTTGTGCAATCTTGATCATCTTATGACAATCATTAATAGTTCCTCGGCAAATACTATTAGTAACTGGTAAAAAAATCTTTTTTTTTTTTGCTAATTAAGTGAAGCTACAGAACTAAGAGTGATGATAATCGATTCATCAGTAACTACTTTAAAGTCTACTATGAAGAGCTATTTTTGGTACTATCAGTCATCATTATTTTAAAAACGTCTGAACTAACTACACTATGCTCGTTCTCATGATGAATTTTAAGCTATTTTTATAGACTTCACATCCGGTATTATTTACCGTTAAAGGTTGACTGGTGAGTGATCGGCACTGTTGTAGCCCGAAGTAAAATAGATATAGAACTTGCAAAAGCAAACATATCTACTATAAGAGAAGTATTATATTGACGTTTATCTATAAAGATAAAGTTTAAATTGTATGTCACGCCATTTTTTTCATTATTAATTAAATAATCATAAGTCGTCATCGAACCATTCTAAATAATAAAGAAATATTTTTAAGTTAATTAAAATATATACTATCGTAATTATAAAATAGTGCAATAGTTTTTTAATTGTAGAAATATGAATTATATATATAAAGACTATATTTCATATTCCATTAATGACGAGACATGTAGGAAAAGGTTCAATAAGTATATAGAATATTATTTCATATGAAGTAAGTTAATAAAGATAATTCATAATTATATATAAAAGCGAATTTTTGTATTGATCTACTTACATGTTTCCTTTCATAATCTAGCTATAATCCCTTAATATTAAAGATACTCTATTCAACAACACTATCCACATATACATTATTTAATAAATAGTTTTTTGTTATTTACATAATTTTTTGGTTTATATTCACTGAGCAAATTTTCAATTATCGGCATATTAGTTCTAAACATCATTTTATAGTTGTTTATTATTTTAGAAAGTCTTTCTGAATAAGAGTTGATGCTCATATCATGTAAATATATCATTTTATTTGGATTGAACTAGTATAAACTTTTGAATATTTTATTTCCGTTTTAAAACCATCGATTTAAACAAGACATAACCAATATAACAATAACATTCTCTATTCTTTGATTGAAGTTTCTTATTTTCTAAGTAAACGTTCAAGTTTAAAGTAGATATCTTCACAAGTATACTTGAAAAATGATTAACCTCAGGCACTTAAGACATATGATATTAGAATATAACAGCAATTATTCAATCACTTGTCTTTTTCGTACTTCTAAATGTCTACTTATACAAATGTAATGACTGACATGAAAGAATAGAAGACAGATGAACGAATCGTCGTCGAGGTAACATATACTTTTTTTCTCATCAAAGGTAAAAAGAACGAGAAATATTTGCCATTTTATATCGTATTTTTTTAATTAATAATTAAAAATATTTCATTTGTAATGTGCGAATTATTAAATACAACATTTGACAATTTAAATAATTCCTATTCTCAATTATCATTGTATGAATATCCATCATATAAACCATTAAAATTATCAAATTATTTACCGGAATCAAACCGTGATCAACTACTATTATCATTACATTCGTTATCATTAAAAGTCAAAACTCTTGAAAATGAACGAAAAGTTAGAATATTAAAAAATTATTTTCTCTTATTTATATGAAATTTTTCTATTTTCTATTTAGAAAGCTGAATTAACTTTTCATGAAATAACAAATAAATCTATTCGATCATTTAACAATGATAAACAACCGAAAGAAATTCTAGATAAGAATGTACAATCATTTTCGAAATGTCGAATAAATAAGAAAAATAATCATAATGTCTATCCAACTCCAACAATAAAAAATATTAATCGTATACCTTTTATTCTTGGGCAATCGACAACACCAAGTCATAATGTTAAAACAAATATACAGAATGTAACAAAAAAAGAATTTTAAAATGAAATATTTTATCTATTTTCATTTAAGGTTTTTGCTTTGTTAAAAAATAATAAGCATCAATTACGTTCATCATCAAAAGAATACACTAATCATCTCCATCTTCATTGTAAAAAACAATCTCTTTATCCTGATCATTATAAGAAATCAAGAATTATCAAAGATAAACAATATGATATAGGTTTAAAACATCTAGTTAATGAATATGTTAGACATTCTCGTAAACATTCAAATTTCAATTCATTTGAAACATTAAATCAAAAAATAGAAAATATATTAGAAAAATTTGAACATTTACAAAGAGAGCATATGATGTTAAGATATGGTCATACAAACGAAGAATTCAATGAAACACCAACAGAAACTTTAGAAAGAACAAAATTACTTCAACTTATACTTAAAGATTCTTTTGATGAAGAAAATACTTAACTAACTTACATTCACTAATATCATATTTTTTTTAAATTAAATAATGAAACTTTTTAATTGTATTCATAAGTTGTTCTATATCTTTATTTTATAGATAGTCATATTGAATAATAATTAAGATTTAGTAAGTTTAAATCTCGTTTTGACGGCAAAATATAACTATTCACATGAATACATCTTAAGGGTAATCGGCGGTGCAGGTTTGATATTTCAAGGTTGCACAGCGGCAGGGGCTCGAAAATTTCGCATACCATCGGCGGTGGCGGCTATTTAGCCGCACGGCTTATATCTCTACAAGTTGTATTGACATGCGATATATGTCTTGTCTCTATATAAATCATAACATCGTATTCTTAGTAAAGTTCCTATATAATATTTATGAAGGTCATAGTGAAAAATCATCTTGTAGGATTTCCATTGAATGATGGGGATTGCATCAATTTATGAGAATATTATCTAAGTTTGTGTTATTCTATTATGAAATAAATATCGAAACAATTAAAACATCTTCATTATGATAAAAGGGAGAAGTGAATAAATTTTATGTTTGTTCTGTGTATTCTTTATGACTTGACCGTTGTCATGTTACTTACCTATTTTACATGTTTGTCTTAAAAAAAAGCAAAGAAAAGAAAAAAAATAAGATACATCGATTGTATACTCAAACAGAACATATTAACATTTGTTACTTCTTTATTTAAGACAATCGAATAATTTTTTCTTTTTTAGTTTTAGGTCAGCACCTAACCATCAGAATTGTATAAAAGCATTTCTGTTATTATTTGAAACGGATGTATTCGTTGATGTTTAAAAGTATATTTTTTTTCATTTAAATAAGTCTTTAAAAATACTCTAATAAACGATATTTTAGATTGTGGTTTTTCGTCACATTACATCAATGTCAAGGGTAAAATAGATTGTTTTTGTTTATTAAACGAATTTAAAATTATATAAACAATATTTTTTATAGACATTCCGAAGAGAACAATTGAATTATCCTGGCATGTAAACGACCATTCGAGAAAAATGCAGAATAGCGTTTTTAAAAGAAGAATATATAATTTTATTTTAAAAAAAAGGTATTGTAACATAAGGTATACATTAGTATTTGTTTAGCAGAAACTAAGAACTCATCTGAACTTTAGCTGATTTATATATTTTTTGTCATCGAAGACTAAGAACAAAGTAACATTAACAGAATCTTAGATCTTCTGTTGTACATATAAATAACTTGTAGTATTACACTAAACTTGTTTAACTGCATTCTCATTACTACAAGACAACAATTTCTTAGTTCTACATGAGAATGCAAATTATAAGTTAGACTTATATGAGGATATATTTAGATTTAATTCACAATGGGCTAAGGAATGACAAGTAGAATTATGATTGATAGGACTTGACATAGTTCTGTATTCAGAAAACTCGTTTAAATAGTATATATGAAACTAGGAAATGTTTTCTCTTTTAATAAGTTATTGTTGTCTAATAAACATTCTTTCTTTTCGTATTTATCTTGAAAACTCAATATCTTAGGAATGAAAGCACACAATACAAATCATTTTCAGATCATGACACTTCATTAATATCCATTTTTGCTTATTCGTTGAGTAAAATATTTCATAAACAAGTAAAAAGTATGGTAAAAGACAAATTTTCGACATAGTTTATAATCTTTCGTTGAGATCGGATATAGCAAAAAGGAGGATAGCAAGAAGAATTTTTGTAAAAAAGAGAAACATTCATATACCAGGTTTTATCTAGATAATCAGCAGGCAAGGCGTCTATTCGAACACTCGATAGTAGTTTTTCTGTGTAAGTCTTTTTTTTTAAATGAAATTTATGTAGACACAATATCGATGAGTAGCGAATTTATAGTTTTTGTTCAATTTTCGACGTTTCGAATCATTGTAGATTCATTTACAAGACATAATCTTGCTTTCCACAACCATATTTTTAATTTTGAAGCTCAATACACTACAAGAATAATAATAATAATGATAATAATGAGCGATAATAGACACAATATCGATGAGTAGCGAATTTATAGTTTTTGTTCAATTTTCAACGTTTTGAATCATTAAAGATTCATTTTCAAGACATCACCTTGCTTTCACTACTCATCGATATTGTGTCTATTATCGCTCATTATTATCATTGTTATTATTATTCTTGTAGTGTATTGAGCTTCAAAATTAAAAAAATGATTGTGGAAAGCAAGATTATGTGTTGAAAATGAACCTATAATGATTCGAAACGTCGAAAATTGAGCAAAAACTATAAATTCGCTACTCATCGATATTGTATCCATTATCGCTCATTATTATCATTGTTATTGAAATTTATGTAATTGGATTTTTTAGTACATCAACTTTCATTGTTAAAACCTTGGCTTACATTATCTAAAAATTGTTCTTTTTTTACTCTGATTTATAAACATGTTCTTCAGCATACAACACACGACACTTTTCATATACTTTTAAATTAAAAAGCCTAGAATTATTGTTTACTTCTTAACGGCATTAAATATTCAAGTTTTTTGTATTTGAAATAATCTGCCCAATAAAATAAAATATTAAGTGTCTTCGTATAATTAAACCTAATATATATACATATAGATGGAAGATAGACTTATCTATTCATGCTTACAGTTTCGACAATGTTTTATACTCGAATAAATAGATATCTTTTCATTTTAACAAATAGTATTGAACATTTTAAATAAAACTACAATGTAACTGAAACAAAGTATAAGGATCTTTTTCAGTGGAAAACGATTTTTGAAAAATATTACATTAACAGAAAAATTATCTTTGGTATATTTCTATACTTTTAATTGAAAATATTTATCGAACGAAATAATTATATAAATCTTTTTTGTTGTTTATAAAAATGTATACAATATTGTTATGATTGCTTCTATGATATTAATTATTGGAAAATTTTATTAGTAACAATACGATTCTTTTATTTACATGTACAAAATAATAAGTAATAATTTTTATATGTACAAAAAAAATAGTTTTCGTATAACAAAATATATTCTGTCATTTTGTAATTTATGATTAATTAACTTAAATTTAATCTAATTAAAGACGTATACTCGTTTGATTAGCAGTTGCTGTTTTCATCAACAGTTGCTGTTACAGGTGGTGATAATACTAATGAATGTTTTGGTGGTACATTAGACATTGCAGCTTCATAGGATGGTGGTGCTTCTTCATATATACTCGGAATTGGTGATCTACCATTAGCATCATAAACAGGATGAACTTGAAAAGTTCGACCGGGTCTATGCCTAGATTGTTGGTGATATGTATACGATCCTATTTCATTATTTGTATCTATCGTAGAAGAACGAGCATGCTTTTGCGATTGCATCCAGCAGGATAAACATGTAACTATAAAAACGATGGGAACAACAATAATGACTGTAAGAAGACTTGGTGGTAAATCTGAAGATGGTGTTGGCACAGGTACTCGTGTTGTATAATATAAACATGATCCTGAAGTACTTCCACAATATTGATAAGCTATTAGAAATAAGTAAAGAAATAGAAGTTTTGATGAGTTTTATTTACTTTCACAGCACCAAGTGTACGAATAAGTTTGACATGTTATTTCTAAATTAGAAAAAATCGCATAATAAAGATTATTTTTTTATCATGAAAAACTCACGATCATAACGACAAGTAACACTATAAACATTTGTACATATGAATGTAAATAATATAAGAATCGAAAATATGTAATTATTCGGTTGACCAGACATATTATTTAGAATATTGAAGTTTCTTTGCGTAGTTTTTTCATAAGACTGAATATTATCATTCATTCATTCATTTACATAATGGTAACAAATATTGACTCACCATAAATAGATAAGGCCATTCGGTATGTCTTGTCTTCATTTATGCCCTTCTGCTTGGCAAGGTTTTGACTACTAATATAATATTTACTCAATAAGAAAAAGAACTGAGTCAGAAAAATGAAGATATTCTAAATACTGACATGTAGTTTTCATGTACATAGTTTATATATTCGATGATTCGGAAAATTCTCTTTTCATATTTATTTTAGTATAATAAAAAAAAATTAGAAGTAATAGATATATTTATGATCATGAATCTATGTTGGAAATGCATGCTTAATACATAATTTAATAGAATTATGTCTTGTCATATTAGATAAGTTTCATTCTCTTTTTTGTTGGAGAAAGACGACATTTGTGTATCTTCTCTTCATACTCAAAGATTAGAGTATGAAAACTGACTGCTGATATATATTGGTCATCAAGTTCTTCCAGCTTTTGATGAATACTATACTACTACGAAATAGATATTTATCGTGACAATATATAATATAGTTTATGTTTTAATAATTTGAGTAAAATATAATAAACACGTAACTATTGTAATGAAAAAAAAACGAGCAAATAGTTAAAAATAGAATTCTTGCTTTATCGTTTTTAATAATAAGTATCACTATCTATCATCTGTTTGAGAATGATAGCGATGATAATATTAAGAAGAAATGAAATTTGTTTAATACCTAGAATTATATTCAATTATTAGTATATGTCATTGGTTTTTAATCTATAGATATTGATTACCGTATACTTCTAATAATTTTCTCATATCCATATACATTTTAACTATTTATCTTCTTTTCATCAATCTATTCGGTAATATCGATGAACGATAGATAATATATCATGTCTCCTTTTATTCATACGTATATAATGGAGTTTTCTGGCTTTGTGATACTTTTCCAGAAATATATTTTTAATGATTCAATGAAAAGTATCGTAATACTGGCAAAGACGGAAAGATTTTGTGGTGCTGAATTGTGATAATTATTAAGCGTTGTATTTATAATCAAGAGTTTTATTGTCCATAAAATAAATAGATGTAAGTAAAATAAATTTCTAATACTAACAAAAAATGCCGTATGATTACTATGAAATATTGGTTAATAATAAAGAATTAAGTCAATAAATAATATTTGTTTATAGTCAAAATCAATCAAATATTATGTTCATTTTTTCTAAAAGAGAACGTTAACAGATGGTGCTACTTGTGGATAGTCTATGTTAAGAGGATATTTCCCATAATAGAGATGACGCTACGAATGATACTAAAAAGAAGAAATGATCTCGAAGAAAATATGATATTATTAGATTTTTAGATTGTATTCGATTTTTTTATGCAGACCATCTTATCAATTGTTTCTGCTATAAAACATGATCTGAACAAATAGTAGAATTTCTAGAAGAATAAAAAGATGAATCATCCTTTTTTGATACTGCGTAAATTATTTATATTGATCGTAAAGTGCAAATGGCTTCATCGAGTCAAACAAGTACGAATGATAATTTAGATGAAAATCATCTAATTCAAAATGTTACGAAACATTGGAGTACAATAAATAAATCATTAGAACATGTACCAAAATTTCAAAATCTTCAACAAACAGGTGTTAATGAAGAACAAATAAAAGAACTTGAATCAAAATTACATATAACTTTACCTAAAGAAATTCGAGCTGTTATTAAAGTTCATGATGGACGAAAACATATTGAATATGGACTTAGTTATCGTTTACCAACAACAGATCTTTTACCTATTTCACAATGGAAACCATATGAAATAGATAATGATGATTTTATTGAAGATTTATGTAATGCTCTTACGGATGAAAATGATGCATGTGCTGATAAAAATTTACGTGAAGATTTTCGAGAACATTTAAAAGTTTGCAAAGAAAAAACTGGCAATGATAAGTTCTCTGATAAAAAAGAATTTAAATCAATTCCTTGTGAATTATTAATTATTGGACAAGGTATGGATGATTATGCTGAACAATATTTATTAAGTGTTCGATCAGGAAGAATTTATTTGGCTGTTCATAATATACCTGAATGGAAATTAATTGGAACATTCGATGATTGGATTAAACAAGGTTTAACTAGTATTAAAGATCAAAATGATGAACTTAAAGAACAACATGAAGAAGTCAACATTAGTTAAAAAGTTTCTGATATTTTTTTTCTCTTCTAATCTTTTATTCTCAATAAAAAGAAAACAACTCATATCATAAAACAAAACTAAAATTTTTATCGTTGATATATTTGAATACCATTATGATCGAGAAAAGCTATTTTATCTCGATTAATAAGTGTAACATTATATCCATTATGATCAATTCGATTAACTACTTGACTATTCTCATCAAGTAATATACTTTCATAATTTTGTATCAACCATTGATTTTCATTATTAAGTAATGGTGTCATCATACCTAAAAATAAAATTTAAATATGAATAATATCAATCTAAAAGAATTCAATAACTTACAGCGCCATGAATTATTCTCATTTAATATATTAAATGATGATCCATGATGTAATCGTTGAATATTATTTATTGAAAAGAGATCAACGCGCCATTGATTATCAATTTGTTTAATTGATAATGCCACTAAAAAAAATAAAATAGAAGGTGTTTTTTTCAAATAATTAGTTTGATATATGAAGAGGTTACAGATTTGTTTTTGTTCATTAATACGAATACAACCAATTATTTGATCACCTTTTTCACACATTATATCAGATTTATTCCATTGAGTTTTTTTCTCATATGATTTTTTGAAATCATATTGACATAGAATCATATCAGGTTTATATACAATATAAATATCTGTTAAATAACATGCTAAACTCCATAATATTTGAGTAGATTGAGAATTTTTATGTGACTGTAATAAACAATTGTTTAATGGTTTAAATTCATATATATACTGTTCAGTTGCAATAAGAAAAATTTGTGTAGATTCAGACCAACATATGTCATAGACAAAAGAATCAATTGGAGTTCGACTTATAAGTTTATTATTTTCAATAAAAACAAGAGAAAAATATGGTTTCATTTGAAAGATAAGTAAATAATTATGAGAAAGTGATGAACCAGCCATTGCACCAGGACAATTATTCAAAGAATGTTTAGAAAATAATAATAGTGAAGAATAATTATTATTTAAACTTATTGATTGATTTAGTTTTAATTCTCTAAATGAATACAAAAAAAATGCACATATTTTAAAAGAATTTAAATATATTACCCATCATCAGTAATCTGAATAAATGAAACCATATTTTGAATTTGTTCAAGTTGTTGTTCTAATGATTCAACTTGTTTAATTTCAATATTATTTGAAGTTTGTAAAAGATCTACTAATGGTTGTTCAATATAATGATTAATATTATTTATTTGTAATGAACAAAATTCATCAATATTAACTTGTTTAATTGTATTTGATAATTGTTTAGACATATAGGCATGTTTTAAATCAATTTCATTTTTACATTTTACAACCCATCGATTAAGTTTCTCTTGTGAGTTATCAATCATTTGTTCATATGTTAATCTATGTAATATCTGACGTAAATCATTTATACGATTATTAAGTTTATCTGCGCGTATTTGTATTTCATGTTGATGAATTTTATGATGTTCTAAACATACTCCTTGGTTACAATGTAAACAAACAAGAATAGCCCAACGATTACATTGACCTAATGATGTCCCTAAGGAATTTTTATGATTACAACGACCTAATGGAAGTGGGTCCATCTAAGAATAAAAACAAAAAATTATGCCATTTGTTCTTAATATTTAATTCGATTAATTAAATTTATATATTTTTTTTGAATACATTTTAATATTTATCTAGATAAGAACTAATTTATATTCAAATATTCTTTAGCATGTCATTTCTATATAATTATATAATGAATGTAAGTGTTCATGTCATTGTCATTCAATAAACATATGTCTTTGATAGACTTTAAACAAGATTATATTTATCAATAATCAAAATGATTAACTAGTATAGAATTTTTAATGAAAGTAAATATGCGTGGTTATTTACAAAAGAAAAGAACACGTTTGATTAGAAAAAAACAATTCGTTGTAGAATAGCATAACAAAAGAAAAACAAACAATTGCAAAGATTATTGAGAGTTAATTATGTGGAATGTACACACAAAAAAGGTCTTGATCATTATATCTGATTAATTTGCATATATGAGAAAAACAAGCAAAAGAAAGCAAACCATTCACAACCGCTAAAACAATAGAGATTCATTCATTACAAAAAAGAACACAAACAAACAAAATTACACAAAAAAATTATTAGAAAAAAAGCCAACTAAGATTTTTGTTAAACTTCAGTTGGTTCCTGATAAATATATGCATGAGATGGAGATGTTTTAGTCGAAATTTGATTGTATGATGGTGGAACTTCATCATGAATTATTCCTGTTGATTGAGGAACAACATTTTTTTGTAATGGTGATGGTGGTGGTATTTTTCGACGTTCATTTGGTTGATGAAAATCAACTTGATTATATCCTGATGTTGTTGAACCAGTAATCTATAAGAAAATAAATCAAATATTATTCGAATTCAATACATATGCTAAATATTGCATTTTCGCGTTCTAGTTTAGGGTCAAATTAAACTTTTATATATATGTTTTCTAAAAATATGGATGCATATTTATTCTTTTGTAAGAATAAATTTCAAAAACTATGTAGATATAATAAGAAGACAAAATGTCAAAGTACGTGCTCATAGTGATCCGAAATACAAGCAAAAATCAATTGATGTGTCGGGTAGGAATCTAACTTACCAAATGGAATATAAATTTCTTTGGAAGAAACTGAAAGAAGAATGTTTGTTTATAAAGATCTATTATGCTTAGAACTTTTATTCTTATTTAGTTGGATATACATACTGCTGAACCTTCAGATGTTTGATTTGTTTGTTGAGTTTCAAGTTCTTCTTCTTCTGATGATGTATTATCAGCAAGTTTTGTTTGTTGTTGAGCTCGTAATTGTGCTGGATTATGATAATGATGATGTTGATAATCACTTTTTGATTCATTTGATATTGGTTTTTGTTCTCGTTTAGGAAGAATTTCTGGTTGTTCAGGTAAACGTTTTTTAACAGGTAATGAAAGTGCTGGTTGTTGATTTGATCGTAATGATTGAATCGATTCCGAAAGAGATTTATGTGAACCAAATGGTGTATTTGTTCGTGAACGATTTGTTGTTAATGGTATTGCATTAATACTTGTGCTTACTTCATCAGCATCTTCTTCTTCAGGTGAATAAGGTCGTGATGGCATCGATGGACGAAAACCAGGCAGAGCACTTGCTTGACGATAAGAAAATGAAACTGATGTTGAAGGTGCTTGTCGATATGAAGAGTGAGTACTTGTCATTGGTGATGGACGAGCAGGTATAGGTGGTGGTACTTGAATAGAATTTGTTTCAGCTGATTCAACTAAATGAGATGTTGATGATGAATCAGCTTTTAATGATTCATGTTTATATTTTGAATAATCAATAGGTAAACCACCCCAACGAGATTTTCCTTGTTTACTAAAATAAATTACATTAAAACAATTATTTTTACAAAAAAAAATCAACTAACTCATTCGATAATTTTTCAACTAGAATAAAAAAATAAAAAATGTGAATAAAAATAATTAATATTGTAAAAATACATACCACTTATTGATTGTTTTTTATCTGGATCAGATTTTTGTCGTTTTAGATAAATAAATAAAGCGATTACGATAGCAATAATAAGTAGAATTAAAATACTTCCAATACTTATTCCAATAATCATTGGAACTTTGTATGATTCTTAAAAAAGAAAAAATTAATTACGAATTTTTTAGAAGAAAATCATACTTTCACGACTTCCGGCTATATCTGAATTTGTTTTCATTGCATTTGATTGTGCTTAAAAAGAAAAATAAACAATTTAATTATAAGAATAAGTAATTACATATGTTATGTAAGCGAATAAACATGTTGAATAATATTGTTAAATGTCCATGATGATTATTATCTATTTTTAGTCTTTAGATAAATGTGTTACGGCACTTTGTTGACAGGTGAATGGAAGAAAAAAAACTAATTAATTTTAAATGAATTCACATTCTTTTTCAGGCTATTTATAAGAAAAGTTTTAAAACAGACATAAATGAATAATTAGTTATAATTGATTCATTTTGAATAGTAAAACAAGATGAAATCAAGAATAGTATGATTGAAAACTTCTTTATCTATCTACAAGCACGTCTGCAGAAACGTTTTCAGGGGAGAGCGACTGACGACTTGGCAGGAAAGTCCAACACAGAAAAAGATTATTCCACATTTCTAAAAATTGTTCGCCCTGTACCCCAGGAGGGGAAGGATTGATTCCCGTCTGGGAACGTCTCTGCCTATCTATTCATAATAGTAACTTACGATGAACAGTAATCATAAAATCTTGTTTAACAGTTTTTCCTCTTGATTGTGCTTGACATTGCATTGCATATTGTTCTGGATACTGATAAATTCTTTGAATTTGTCTTGTTGTACCAAATACATTTTGTCCAACAGGTGGTATTTGTTGATAGGAATTTTGTTGACCATAATCTGACATTATTATTCCTGTTGATACATTATTTAATGTTTCATACCAAACATAGGATGGAGTTGGATTTGCTTCAATTTGACAATCCATTGCAATCATTTTCAATGCTTCACTTTCTAAAGTAATTGTTGGTAATGCACCTGTTTCTAAATTAGGTCCATCTAAAATCAAATAAAAAGTAAAGATTTTTGGTTTTTTTAACTAAAAATTTCAATCATACATTCAATATCAATTGGGATAGATTTTATAAGATAAACATCGATATTATTATTTGATTCAACTTGACATTGAATTGTTCCATTATGATCAGCACGTGTTAATGGACGTTGTAATGTAATTGTACGTGTAAAATTTTGTTCATATAATGTATCATTATAAATTTTATTATTTGATAATAATGGTGATGATGATGATTGTCGAGTTGAAAGAAATAAATCTAAACGAGGTAAATTTTCAGTACCTTGTGATTTTGAAGATGATTCGGATAATTTAAATGTTGAACGTATAATTGATACTGAACAAGACACAAGTGATGAACCATTATTATCTTCACTAACATGAGAATTATGAATTTGAAGTGATGAAACTAAAGAATAAAATATTAAAAGAATTATTTTACTTTATTTTATTTTATTTACCATTAATAGCACTAAGTATATTATTAAATGTTTTCCAATGTGCATCAACTGCTGAATAATAACCAACTGTTGTTGAATCAAGTGAAAGAATCGTTAAACGATTATTTTGTTCATCATAATTAAATTTTGATTTATTCGAAAATCCAACACCCATTATATACAATGAAAAACCATTTAAACCTAAATAAGTTACTTTTATTGATGGTGGAGCAACTTGAAATGTAAATGATTCAGATAAATTTCCAACTAAATAATTATCATTTGAACTTGATGCTGGTGAAGGTATTTGAACATTTGATGATGGATTTTGTTGTTGTTGTTGTGGAACATCACCGACAATAGGAGAACCATATTGCCCGAGAGGAGATAACGGTATCTGACACATTACATACCATGGTAGCACCACAAAATAAACTAAACAAAATATCTCAATACTAGGTGTTATTTTCTAATAAAACGAGGTCGCTTTAATCTGAATCACATTCTTAGTGTTCTAATAATAATAATCAAGCTACTGTTCGTTTCTACTACTATAAGTCATTTGTTTAAAAATAGAACTATGATTTTCAATAAAAAATTCTTCTTCTGTGATAATCCGAAGCAAATAGATTAACACTATATGTTAATACTACTACTACTAAAAACTTCTTACCGATAATAATATTAAATTGCATTGTGTGAAGTTAATTACAAGATATAATCCATGAACAAAAAAAAATAATTTTAACAACACCAATAACAACAAGAAAAAAATGTTATCTGCAAGTGAAATGAAATAAATTGCATTAATACTGAAAGCAAAACATATTTCCATATAAATTTATTGTTTTCATTAATATTATTTTCTGGCCAAATAGAAAAAAAAAAAGAAAGAAAAGTGATAGAGAGGAGGAAAAAAAGAAAAATAACCAACAACATCAACAAGAAGTACGACAATGAAAGAAAGAAAGATAGATTTGTATATTTGAGTGACAAACATAGACAGATTTAGGTTTTTCACTGTTTTTCTCTTTTCGAATAATATATATATATATATACATAGAAAAAAAAGGTCAGTCGAAATTACATGAAATGAATAGCTTTGTTGTCAGATCATACCACCGATATTAAACAAGAGAAAATAGGCAAGGGATGACTAGAAAATGAAATAGAGCGAAAGAAATTCAGTCTTTATTCATTGTTGAGTGGCATTTGGTGCTGTTGTCGCTGCAGTTGGTCCATTTTCAGTAGGCATCAATAATCGTCCAATTTTCTTCGATGAATGAAGTGTTAATGTCGATTTATTCAATGCATCATTCAATGCCATACGCCATTCATGAAACGAGACGACATCCTAGAAATGTTCGTTTGTGTTTTTTTTTTCTGTTTTCTATACGACGAAAATTTCTTTTTTTCTGTTCAAAGAAATGAAAAGAAAAGAAGCGAGAAGAAACGAAAAAACAAAAATGATAAAGAAAAGAAGAAATGTTCAAAATGACAACAAAAGCAGTAACAGCAATAGCGCAGCAATCGCACGACTAGAAACAAATAAAAGAAAGATAGAATACAACAAATCACTGTTTTTCAATGAGAAAGAGAGAAAAAAAAGAAGAAGAATGAAAAAAAACAACACGTTTTTTTTTCCTTAGTCAAATTTGTTTTTGTCAAATTTTAATCTTGAAGTGTGCCTGTAGTCATATTAGTTTTCTTTATTCCACCAGAAGCACCACCGGATGATGATGAATTATGATAATTACCAGACGATGATTGTTGATTGGAATTCATATTTGAAGATGCTGTACTACTTACATCAGCTCCATAGATTTTCGATGCTTTTTCACTAACAGTTAAATGTTGTTGTGATGCAACAAGTGTATCATATAACGCTTTTTTCCATTCAATCCATGATACTTCATCCTATGGAACATTTAGAAATATTCTCTCTTCCCCCAGAAAAAGAAAAGTTAACAATATACAAGTGTAAAAAAACTAGATACATGCGTTTATATATATATATAGATATAGATACGATATTTACAAAAGACAAGAGAAGCAAACTAACATGCTTGAATATTGACACAATTAATAACAATAGCAATAAATAAGGTGATAGACAACACAAAGATATATCATATATAGAGATAAAATAAAATTTTACCTGTGGTGAAAGCATTAAACGTGGTTCATTTCCACCTTTTAAATGTATTGTGATTGTTTTTTGTCCTTTAACTTCTTTTGAATCAATATGTTCAATTCGTTCCATTGTATAGACCTTTAAATAGAAATTGAATTTTAATGAATTATATAACTCATTGACATTATCTATTATGTAATAATAATAATATCTGAATATGTTGATTGAATTTGTTGTTAATAGAAGGAGAGAGAGAGAAAAAAAAAGACAGCTGGAAAATATGTGTAATCTTGAACTTCGAGAATAAGATAAATGGAAATTATTTATGATATGTTCTCATGCAATATAATCATAAATATATGGTTACATATTAACCTTGACGACTTTTACGTTCTCATTCTATTCTTCTGTTATGTCATAATACTATGTCTAATTAATAGTGAATTGTTCAAGGAATGAATGAATGAATGTAAATCATAATTTCTTTTTTTTAATAAACTCTATTGATCGAACGTGCGCTTCCCGAGATAGAATGATTCATTAAAAGTACTTCAACGGCTTGTTTTTTTTCTAATTACCTCCGGATCTTTATCACCCTTTTCATAATGTAATTCAAGACGATTTGGATATAATTTTGTATAACGTATTTGCCATGAGAATCCAAATGTTCCTGTATTCTTTTTTAATTGTCCTTGTAAAATTAGATCAGATGTTTTTTCATCATCATAGATATTATTTTGTTTAAATTTAGCTCGTCGTTTTTGTTCGATTTTATCTGTCTCTTGATTGACTGTATCAAAAACTGTTTCAGTTATTTCTTGTTGCCATCGTTCAGATATAACAATTGGAAAATTTTTATACAATTCTTGATCAGATTCTGTTAGCTAAAAATAATCGAATTGAATTAAATTAAATAAAACAAAGATTTTAAATTTGTAAATTACTTTAATTCCTTTTGTATCATCTTCATCAAAATTTCCAATATCAAATGCATCAGCTGCGTTTACTTCACCACGTGGAGGAATTAATGGTGGTGTTAATTTTAATAAATAAACTTGTTTCCAATCAACATCTTTAAAAAATGGATGTTCTTTTACTTCTTCAGCTCTAGAATAAAAAAAAAAGAATAAATTGTAAAGAAAATTAAATTATTGAAAATATATTTACATTCTTCCCATACAACCAAGACGTTTATCAACATCACGTTGAAGTAATCCTTCTAATAATGTGCGCATTTCATTTGTCATTGTTTCAGGTAATTCAATGGACTAAATTTTTGAATGAAATTAATAATATTAATAAAAAGAAAATTCTATTTTTTTTTTACCATTGTCATGGTCATTTTATCTATTTCATGTTTGTCTTTTGTTTTATGTTGACGAAATGGACTATGCCTAAAATGAAATATATATTCTAAAATTAGATCATCATGTTTTAATTAATTTCTATCACAATCAACATGCAAGTCCTATAATAAGAATCCAGGCATCTGCCGTGTAGAAACTTATAATTTATTTTACAAAAGATAATACAGATATTTATATTAAACCTTTCGTCTACATAACACAAGCATGATTCCTAACAAATACTTATGACTCGATACAATTAGTTGAGATTGAAAGTCTTCGTCTCGATTGAATATGAACTTTTTAATTCTTCATCGTATTATGTATTACGTTATGACTCCTCCTTAGACAAGCGATTCAAATCGTCTAAATTTTTCAGGATATGTTGGAGAAACTATGGGAAAAATTATGAGCTCTATATCATTCTATCCGAACTCGTACTATATATTTAAATTCTTTGTTTTTGTTTGAAAGAGTGTGTCAGGATGTAATTTAGTACAGAACTTTTTGTTTTCCTAATTGTTACTTTTCAAGGAGAAGAAAAGGATGAAAGTTTCATAAGATAGATGTTAGTGTGTACGTATAGTAAATAAAAAAAAAAGATTAATTAAACATACCCTTTAAGTAATTTATAAAGCATACATCCAAATGAAAACCAATCTGCACTTGAATCATAAGCAACACCTTTAGCTAACACTTCTGGTGCCATATATCCATGTGTACCAACACTTGCATGTGGTTTTTTCTTGGAAAAATCGCAAGCTAAACCCAAATCTGATATACGAACATGACCATGTTCATCAAGTAAAATATTTGCAGGCTAAAAAGAAGAATTTAGAATTTTATTATATATATATATGATAAATGTTTTCTCTTACTTTAAGATCTCGATAAACAATTGATCTAAGATGCATATGTTCTAAACCTAAAATAATTTCTGCTGCATAAAATTTCACTTCTTTCTCTGAAAAAACTCCATGTTGAGATAAATGATAATGAAGATCACCACCTAATTTACAAAAAATATCATATAGAAATTATTTACAAAACAAAAAACAATATTTTTACCATTCATAAGATCAAGAATAAAACAAAGTTTATCTGCTGTATGAAATGCATAAGTCATACAGACAATAAATGGACAACCTTCCTCCTTAAAAAACAATTTTTATCATTTAGAATAAAACGAATAATTCATGTATACATACTCCTGTGCTGACGAGTGACAGCATAATACGTTCATTCAATGCTAATGTTTCACCTTGTTTCATTTTAATACGTTTTTTATCAAGACATTTCATTGCATACCTAAGAAGAAGAAAAAATAATAATAATAGAAATCAATAGTCAATTAAATTACATTTTTCCAGTATCTGCTTTTCTACAACCGTATACTTCTCCAAACCCACCACGACCAATAATTCTGTGTACACTAAAATCATTCATTGTTAACTAAAAAAATGAATTAAAAATAAAAATAAAATTTTTTATAAAAAAAAACCTGAATATTAAGTTCAAAATTTTTCCATTGACAAAATCTGGTATATTTTTCTGATTCCATAAATTTATCAAATATTCTTCCGCGTAATAAATCACATATTTCTTTTTTATATGGTTCAAATAAATTTGATGGTAAAACATTTTTTGGATTATTTGGATTATATTTTGATAAATGTTTTTTAACACTTTCAACTGCTCGTTCAGTATATGTCTTAAAATAGATGAAAAGAATAAAAAATGATTGAATAAAAAAAATATCAAATAAATTTTACATGGGAATTTGAGAGTAATTCTTTCATTATAAATTGATCATAGATTTCTTTTCCAACTCTCCATCGTTCTTCATCAGTTTCAAGTTTTTCAAATCGTTTTATCTAAATAGTTTTGTATTTTTGTAAAATCGAAATTTTATATAACAATTAAATTACCTCTTCATAGAATTTTAATTGAGGCACAGGTTCATCACATAATGTGGAACAAAATTCTTTGAAAAGAAGAAATCCTAGAAGAAGAAGAAAAAATAGGAATAATAATCTGTTGTTTTTCAATTGATCTTATAAAAACCGTTTGCATGTTAACCATTTACTGCTTACAAAGTGATTCCCCTCAGGAATTTGACGCGCATGCGTTTAGGCAAAAGAGAAAAGAATAAAAAATCATTCTCAGCAACACTATAACCACCTGAGAGAAAAGAAGACCGGAGGGGTTACAATAGATGACACTCTTATGCTCTCTTCACTCATCGAAGGAAGAGAGAGGAAGAGGAAACTGTTTGCAGAAAGGAAAAAGAGATCAATGTCTTTTAACTATCCCACAGATTGATTTACAGAACAAAGTGAAAACGAGAACAAATATTCAAGCTATATTATACAATTATCTTATTACTCTTGTCTTATATTTTGTTATTCAACGAATAAAAAAACAATTAAATTAGACAAATAGTATAAGAATTATTTCTAATATTGATGGACCGTATCAAATATTTCTTATTCAAATAATTCAATATTTAATAAAAAAAAAAACACGCAAGCCAAGGAAAAGCCTCTAGTCGATCTATATCTATCTTAACAGATCATGATAAATGTAAAAACAATTAAAATAATTAGACAACATAACATATTAAGATAATCCTTGACAACATACCGATTTGTTGATTAAATATTTTGTCAAATGTATTTTCATACATTTTTTGTAAATGTTTATGTGTAACACTTCGTACTCTATTTAATAAACTTTATATTTGTAAAAAAAAAAAGTTTCATTAATTAACATACGTTCGATCGGGTAGAACAATTTTTTTACTAGCTGAAGCTGCTGGTGTAGATTTGGATTTTTCCATAGCCATTAAATAGGAAACATCGGCTAATACAGCCTCAAGATCTGCCATAATTAAGAATTTATTTTTGTTTTGTATTTAATTGACAAAAAACAAGTAAGTAACGTTTCTTTTTTGTTAATATAATTCTCTTGTATTTGTTTTTATTTAATTCATTCTCTTGAAAGAATTGTTCATCCTACATAGAGATTGTTTAATTATTTTCATAACTTTGATTCGTTGATAATATTAAGAATTTATTTATGAATAAAAAAGATTTCATTAGATAATCTAGAAGAAGAAGAAGAGAAAAAAAATAAACAAACAAAATTTTTTTTTTGTTTTGTCAATGTTCTTTGTCTCGGATAATCATTTGTTGTCTAGATGTCTTGATGATTTTTCGGCTGACTGAATGCCATTAAGGAAAATTTATGACCTCAATTGAAATTTTAATTTTGTTTATCAAAATAAAATTGATTTTAGTTTTGAAATTTATTTTAAACGAAAAATCATTTAGTTATTATAAAAAAATATATCAATTAACATTCTGTTTTTTTATGATAGATGGCAGTAGGAATTTTTATTTACTTGTTTCGAGATATATACATATACGTAGAATTTATTTGCAAGTAAATTTTTTGATAATACTAAAGAAAAAAAAATAAATTCCTTTTTTTATTGATTGAATTTAAAAATATTGCGTCATTAACAAACATTTAAGAATAATACAAAAATGGAAAAAGAAATTCTCTTCCTGTTAGGATATAGTTTGTACTAATTAATCTCTTTCATAAAAAAATAAGTAGGCGTTTACCTTTACGAGAAGGAACTATTGGTTGAACTTTTTTTTTGTTAATTTTGATTTTTAAAAAAGTATACGAGATCTAAAAGAAGTAATTTGACGAGAGCATTGATTGTATTTTTATATGATAGAAAGCAAGTGTTTGAAATATAATAGTATTTTTCAGATGATTTCTAATCAATTTTTACGATCTTCATCAACTATGAGTCTTGTTTGTTATCGTCAAGTTAGTATTATTTAATCTATTTCATTATAAAATCTATATTCTTGATATTTTAGTTTGCTCCTCTTTTAACTCGTTTCGGTTCGACATTATCTAAAGAGACTTCATCAAAACAAGGTAAATTAGTTCATTATTTTATTAACTAATCATTCTTATTTTTAAAGATAAATCAACAACGAAAGACAAATCCGGAAAATCATGGGTTGAATATAAAGCCGATGATATGTACGATTATACAACATTTAGTTATTATGATCTTGAAGCATCAATGACTAAATATCGACTTCCACAACCTTCACCCTATACACCATTTAAAGCTGACTCGGCTACACAAAAGAAATAAACATTGTATTTGTTTGTTCATTTATAAAAGAAAAAAGCGAAACTAATTTTTTTTCTCTTCTCCTTAGAAAAGTAAATAAAAACTTTCCCATATTTGCAGATGTTTCTATTCATACTAGTTTTTATAATATGTTTGATATTTATTCTTGCACCATTTATTTTAATTCGTTTTATTACTTCGACAAATACGGATAAGAATGGAAATTATCTTCTAGTTATAGCTCATCCAGATGATGAATGTTTATTTTTTGCACCTACTTTATTATCTCTTCATTCAAATACATATGTTCTATGTCTTTCAAATGGAAATAATCATCGATCGGATGAATTACGTCGTTCATGTCATCAACTTCGTGTAAAAGATTTCAAAATAATTGATGATCAAATAAATTTAAAAGATAGTCAAACAGTATCCTGGTCTTCCGATGCAATATTAGGTCATGTTAAAAATTCTGTACGTCAATGGAATATATCAACAATAATTTCATTTGATCAATATGGTGTTAGTGGTCATCGGAATCATTCATCAATTTATTATGCTTTATTAAAATTTTCTTCAACTAGTCAAATACATTTCCTTTCACTACAATCAATTCCAATCTATCGAAAATATTTAACTTTAATTGAATTACTTAGAATTTATTTTATGTCAAATACCGTCAAAACAAAAATATTTATTTTACCAAGTAAAGATAATTTAATACCATATAAAGCTATGTTTGAACATCGTTCTCAACTGGTTTGGTTTCGTTATTTATATTTACTTTTTTCACGTTATATTTGGATTAATGATTATAAAATAATTTATTAACTAAATGAGCCTTTTCGGTTTTTCCTTCGATTTACGCAAGACGAAATTTTTGATTCTATTCAACTTGATGGCAATTATTAAACTAATATTGTTCATTCAATGGAGATATGAAAAGATTTCAATTTTTGTAAAAAAAAATTAACTTTTTTGTTTTCTTTCCTCTTATCATTATTCATGTTTTTCTAATATAACCTTGATACGTACTTATTATTCTCATTTGACACTTAATACTTACTATAGAAAAATAAATATTAATAGTTATTTTTTTAAACTATTCTATTAAATCTTTCTCATATTACACACATGATTTTCTATTTAATTAATTCTATAGCAAAATATTTATTGATTTATAAAAAAAAATAATCTTTCCAATTAGGTTTTTTTATGATAATTATGAAAATGTATTATTAGGTTGATGTACTGCACATCACCTACTCGTCGTTTAAATAATATTTTGTTTAAATCATCAGTCGAAAATAAACAAATATAAAAGCAGTGAAAGAAAGGAGGAAAAAAATAACGGATAATATTTACGGATGAAAGCTTTCGTCGTTTTTCTCATCATGATTATGCATTTCAACATTACCTTATACTTATATGTTGATGTAAATATAAAAAAATAAACGTACTTCGCGTATTTTATGATATCAAGGTGAGAAACAATTCAATGACGAATATTGATAACGAACAAAAAAGTACTAAGAATACAACAAAAGTGGTAATTATCACATCAGTAGATGATGATAACGATAATATTCTTTCATGTTTAAATCCATCAAATATTGAAACATTTGTTGTTGATTTAAATCATACAGATCTAGTCAATGTTTATGAAAATCATAATAAAAATAAAAAACGAACTTTATCTCAAACGGTAAGAAAATCTTTTTCTAGAAAATAAAATAATAATTTATCAGTTTTTGTTTATATAGGAACATGATTCATTAATTGATATGAATAAAAATATGAATATGAAAAAGCGTAAAGCTGATTTAACATGCGTTGTTTGTGGTGGACAAGCTATTGGTTATAATTTCGCACAAATTACATGTGAATCTTGCAAAGGTTTTTTAAAAAGAAATTTCTTAAATAATTTCCAATATTTCTCTTCTTTTTCTTTTAGCATTTTTTCGTCGAAATGCTTTACATCCAATCGTAAATAAATATTTTTTAAAAATACATTCAAATATTATAATCTATAATTATAGGAAAAAACTAAATGTACTCAAAATCAAACTAATTTTAATAAAATACATTGCGATGTTCAGTTTAATGTTAAACGTAAATGTCAACGTTGTCGATTATTGAAATGTTTTCAACAAGGTATTGAAAATTTCTAATGTATCGTAGGAACTAAAGTTTTCATGCTGATTAAATATGTATTGAGAATGAAATTTCAGACTTTTATTCTACATCAGGAAAATAATATCAAATGACAAAAAGATAAAACATACCGAGTTTTATTTGAAGTTGATAAATTTACAGTATAAATAATTTTCTTTCAAAATAAGACAACGTTCCTAACTGAAATTTGATCTTTTAAATATTTAGGTATGCGTAAAGATTTTATTTTAACTGCTGAAGAAAAAAAATATAAACAAGAACGTTTGGAAGAAAATCGTCGTTTACGTACTACATTCGTTAATGATGATAATAATATTGAAAGTCAAGAAGAAATCAAACCTACAATAATACATCAAAAATCTGAACCAGTAAAAAATATTTATATTTGAGAAATTTTAATATAAAAACTTTGTTTTTTATAGATTGTTAATAATTCATCATATCCATCATTGCTTAGTGAATCTGACCGGGCATGTTTATTACATATTCAAAGTGCATATTTGTCTGCATCACAATCAACTCCACATGCATCATCTGTTATTTCATTAGAATTAGCGCCTGATAAAATCTCAGCATTTATGAGTACATTTGATATACAAAATCTTGCTGCAGTTAAATTAATTAATTTTATAAGAGAAATTCCGGAATTTGAACAACTTGATGAACATGATCGTTTAATACTTGTTAAATATAATTTAACATTACTTTTTCTTATACGTCATTCATTAACATTTGATTCTGTACGTGAATTATGCTATGATCTTGATACAACTGATACGATTTCACCAACAGATGAAGCATTTGCTTTACAATGTAAAAGTTTATTTATTCTTTGTTATGGTTATGAATTTAATCAAGCTGTTATAGCTATTCTTCATGTTCTTGTCAATATAGTTAATAAAGATCCAATAATAGTTCAGTTATTAATGCTTATTATGATTTTTTCCAAAGGTTTATCAGCTGATAATGAACGAGAACCAATTTTAAATGATGAACAACGTGTATATCATGCACAAGCAAAATATACTGATTTATTAGTTCGATATTTATTGCAAAAATCATCATATGAAAATGTTACTACTAAAATGACACGTATTACTGAACAATTATTAAAAATACAAAAACTTTTAAGAGATTTTCATCAATATATAAAGAGTAAAGTTGATTTAAATCATATTAATCCATTAATGAGATCACTTTTTCAACTAACTTAATGTTTTTTTGTTGTTCTTATACATATACATTCATAGAGTGATAAAATTGAAACAATACTTTGTTTTTCTTTTTCAATTATATTGTACCTGGCTATTTTTTTCATAGATCGGTATTGTGATAAAGATAATCAAAGATTGTTCGAGTAAATAAAAGGAATTTTAAAGACTTGAATAAGTATGATAGTTTCTTATTTACAACTTGTAATATGCTTACGTTTATTTCATTCTAAGATTTATTATTCCTGTCGTCGAAATCAATTAACAAAGACAATAAGTCAAATGATTTCTTATTATTTGCAGTTTTAAGAATGTTTGTTTCAGTTATAAATGTTGCCTTTGAATAGATCTGATGTATATTCCAATACTACAAATATGGCACTCATCAATCTAATATTAGGTAGTAGGATGTGGATATAGAACGCAATGCGAGTTTGAATGCTCTTTCCATATGCACTCGTGCCTACATCTAGCATTTTAGAATAGAAAAAAGAGTATGTTCTCGTTTTCAACAATAAACAATTCTGAAGGAGAGGAATGCTGGTATTCTATAAAGTGAAGTAAATCTTATATTTGCATTTGCGAGGTATTCGAATTGCAAAATTTTGTAGTTATCATTTTTACAGCAATGCCAGAAGATGTAGCATATGCGTGGATGCAGCTAGTGTGGGATGATTTTAGTAATAGT
This sequence comes from Adineta steineri, assembly GCA_905250115.1. Taxonomy (NCBI): domain Eukaryota; kingdom Metazoa; phylum Rotifera; class Eurotatoria; order Adinetida; family Adinetidae; genus Adineta; species Adineta steineri. The sequence goes on from CAJNOI010000156.1 coordinate 45,222, forward strand.
GAAATTGTGGATGGCTCAAATTATGAAAGATATATACTCATCTTTAACACTTGGACACATGTTGACCTCCACTCACTCATTCACATTCGACACTTCTCTCACATCTCCCACTCTGTACTCATTTACCATCCTCGGTCCCCTGGATATATGATGACGTAACCTATAAAGTGTCCTATAAAATTCCTTATAATCTATAGAACTCTAATCATCAGGCAGTTTTCAAGAAGCTGTATATTTGATAGCCCAAAAATTAAACAAAAACCATTACTTACGAGTTTTAACAATTCAAAAACAAATGGATGCGGGAATAAGAGTTCACTCTAATGATCTGAAATGTATACATTGGCAATATATGGAATAGATGTTTAACACACACTCATCTTCTATCTTTAACTAATCTAGGCAATAGTTTCTTATGTAGAATTTTATTTTAAGAAAACATATTATGAGAAGCAACTTGTCGAGTTCGATAAACTAGTATATATTCCATTTAAACTACTATTCTCATTAGCGAACTTGCTCTCATTAATCTCAGTAAACACCTCTTATTTGAATGAGAACGAATGTGAATTATTTTCTCATGGAACGAAAGAGAAAGAGAGAAATGTTTTGATTGGTTAATAATAAATCGCTGCTAATATAGCTTCTTTTATATCCTTCCTTCCTTATGTACATTATTGGTCGTATACAATGATTAACTGCTTGTCTATAATTGATTTATTTTCCATATTTAACATAACATAAAGAACAAAAAAAAAGGTAATTTGGCATCTATGATACATATTTTATATCTTATAGAACCATAACGAGAACATAAAAATATGATCCATAACTTTGTATTGATGTAAAATCACATGATCGTGTTATTTGTTTAGATAAGCAAGTATCCCTACTGTTTTTCTCTTCTTTTTTT
>CAJNOI010000156.1:46234-80732 GCA_905250115.1 Adineta steineri
TTATTACGCTTGTTTGGATGAGAAGATCTACTGGAGTGCTTGGTGGTGTCTTCGATCTGTTTCCTCATTGGAGTCGTAGTGGTGAATCTTCAGGCAGCTATGAACTAACTACTGTATCAGAAGCTTAAGATAGTACTGTTTAGGACTATATTTATCTTCTTTTTTTTTATATATAATACTATTAGTTAATAAATATTTATCAGTCAGGCATATACCACAGAATGGTTTTAGGAGAATGATAAAAATATCGAGTCCTTTTAGTGTTTACACAATGTATGGAGAGTAAATATACGGGACAAAAATGTGGCTTAGAAAAAGACCACAATCACCGCAGGAAAACATTGTTCACTTGCATTTTCAAGCTTTACAATACTGTGGCGAATCAAATAAGCTGTGCTCAGAAAGTCTTTTCACAAAGTGATATTGAAAATTGGACGCAAGCCCGCTATCACTATTCAGTTATTCATGCATTCATTGATAGAGCATCAAAAAGTTTTTCTATATTGGTGTAATTGACGTTGATACGGTTCTTTTTTTGAAAAATGACAAGATTGAAAAGAGAATGTCTTAAAAAATATACAGTATAGGGTGTAACTGAACAGTAGTAACTGGTTTGCTCCCAATGTTCAATACGATCTTATGCAAAGACTTTCTGAATACACGTTAGATGATTGGCTGATAAAACAAATAGCTCTTAAGATCAATAATCTTTACAAGATAACATACAAACATACACATGAAATAAATGTTGAGTAAAATGCATCTCAGATCTTTTTATTAAGTAAATTTAAATAATACTAAAACTTAAAATTCTTGTTATTGAAAAAAAACCAAGTTAACAAAATATTCATTCACATAAAATCAGGTTAATTATTGTATAAATATTTGGCAATATATAAATGGTTAGATGTTTATGCAAGAAATACTTTTGTTATTTTAAATCTAAATCAAATTATATAGAAGTGATAAAGAAATATGAAAAAGATAGTTTTTGTGTTTATGTTGATCAAAGATAACATACAATATTTACTATCTCAGGTATAACAGATGACAAAGTAATGTATGATGAATATAATAAAAATTTACATTTCATAAGTACACACTAAAGATATGTGGCAATTTTTTCATCTTTTTTATTTTAGTAAGATCTTTACAAATACAATTATGTTCAACATTTTTACTATCTATTATTGTTTTAAGTTTTCATTTCCATTTCAAGTATACATACGCAAGTATTATATCAATGTAATTTCGATGGTATAAATGGAAATTGTTTTATGTCAACATTAAATCCTATTGGAAGTGTGAATGTCGCAGCTCCGTCAGAACCAAATGGAGCTTTATCGGATGTCTCCGCAATTGGTAACCCACAAAATCAATATATTCTTATTCATCATATAAACGCCATTTTTTTAATTTTATGTAGTAAAACCAACAGCAAATGGAGAACTGTGTGTTTTACCTTATAAAGTTGGTACTTTCACGTGGGATATGTATTTTTGTAACAGAGGCTACTGTCCAACAGCAAGTAGTCCAAATAGTACATGTGCAACTGGTTAGTCTAATATGCAATAGATATTTGTTCACAATATAACTTTGTCTATTTGAATTTTTTTTCAGGTAGATTTGGTAATATAGCATTAAATAATAATCAGACAAGAAAATTTCAATTAAAAACTGAAACTGGTGGAATAAATGGGAAAGATCAACAATGTCTTACTTATTATTATTATATGGGTAATGTTGGTCAAAAAATCATCAATATTCGTAAGGAAGAAGTAGATGGTGGAAGTGTGATCATTGATTCTGTTACGAGTAGTCCATTCAATGGATGGATATTACGACGAATATCATTCAATACTGAAGCACTCGGCTATAAAGTATGATACTTTTGAAAATACATATTATTGAAATTCTTTTATTTATATTTGTTAAAGATTTATTTCGAAGTACAGGGAACATCTATCACTGGAGCACCTAATGTTGGATTAGATGAAATATCAATACATCAAGGCAGTTGTGGTATGTATCGATTAAAACATGTGAAAACATATCTGCATTGCATCTCGTGTAGAAGATGAACTAATTACTGTTACGCCGATAACAACAACAACAACAACGACTCTACTAGTTCAGTCAACAACAACATCAATTTCGGAGCAGACTACAACAGGAATTACTACATTAAAAACCAGTACAATAGCATCACTCGAAAATGTCGTTATATCTTCGTATGCAAAGATTCCTCCTCGCGAAAAAAGTCATATCATTGTTATGGCTACAATCATTCCAATTGTATGGATTGCATTTATTGTTACGCTTGTTTGGATGAGAAGATCTACTGGAGTGCTTGGTGTTATCTTCGATCGATTTCCTCATTGGAGTCGTAGTGGTGAATCTTCAGGTAGTTATGAACTCACCACTGTATCAGAAGCTTAACATAGTACTGTTTAGGGCTATATTTAGCTTCTTTTTTTATATATAATACTTTTATCTAATTAATATCAATCATCCAGACACAAATCATAGAAAAATTCTAAAAGACCGATAAAATAGATCATAGTCACCACAGAAAAACATCATTCACTTGCATCATTAAATTATGTACTACTCTAACGAATGAAATAAAACTGTTGAAGTCGAAGAAACAGGACTTGTTAATAAATAGTTCATAGATCAATATATATTTACAATTATCTATAGCACGTTTTAATCGACGAACCAATTATTGGGTAACAATAAAATACTTTATTGAGTTAGACTGATCTGCATTACAACATATTTCTCAATGTTGTACGAAGTATGGCACAACCTCTTTTTCTTTCTTCAAGAGAAATATTAGTGGAAATGTATTATTTTCTTTTTTTTTCTATCTTTGGACGATAGAAAGATAAGTATATCTTACTAAATGTTTTCATACACAAGAAAATATTTCTATAAGTTATTTTTTAAATGGTTTCATAAATGGAGAAAGACAAATGAATTTTTTATGCATAATGATAGAAATGTTGTAAAACTTCTTAATATTCTCATTATTATTGATAGCTTCTTCCTTTTATTTGACAAAGTTGAAATCATAACATCCGGGAATTAGAATTCTTCATCCAATAAACTTTAAATCAATGTTAGGACTTTGATCCTTTCTATAGTCGCGATTGAAACTGTGTTTGTTAGTTTTGAATGATATAATACCAATAACTTTCTGTAGAAAAATAATCAAAGCAAACCATCGAGCAATTAAATATACTTTACAAAATTATGTGTAAAACAATCTTTATATTTAAGATACTTTCATATTATTAATTTTTTAATATCTTCTTTTCACATATAGATGGGCTTACATATAGAGGATAGACAGTTCCTGGATGCTACGAAAAAAGGAAAGATAGAAAACAGTCTTTGATTTCGACTAAGAAGATTTTAATATTTCTGTATGAATTCCACTAGCAAAACATTTAACAAGTCTACATGACAAAAATCTTTACGATAATTACTTATATTAGTTTCATATTCATTGTCTAGTGATAAAAAAATTTTGATTGCCTAGGAGCTGGTTATATACTTATCAAGTTTGGAACTGCAAAATCTCTCTTCAATAGAAAATTAAGTTGAGAAATTTAAGAAAGAAAACATAGCAGACACATATTATACTTTATGGTTTAAGTGCATAAATAATCGACATAATAACAAAAGAAATGGAGCACAGGACAGAAGGAATTGTTTTTTTGACCTATTGTAAGAAGAAATTCTTGAATTAAACCTCGATCGTTGATCTGTATGGCAAAAGGATTAATATAAGATGTTTGTGAAGTTAAAATTAGATTTTACATATATAACTTATTAACAGATCAAACTTTTGAATTATTTATATAAATAAAATCACTCACTGTCCTATATAAAATGGGTCATTAGTTTTACCATTATTATAATAAATAGTAAACAATATAAAAAATATAATTCCTTTAAGCTAATTAAAATATTTATAATTTTTATCCTGATCAGTGATTCTTTTGTATTCTATCGTATATATAAGATATTTATATAGGCTGGTTGATTACTTTCAAATGACACACGAAATCTTATAAACATGCCATACATAAATCATATAAACAACAAATAGAATTTCATCGATCTCCTTCATTGAAATATAATAATATTAAAATTCAATAGGGAATATGAATAACTTCAACATCAATAATTAATATATTTTGATTCAATCATCTTTACACGTGAATACAAATCAGATTTCTTATGTACGCAAATACTAAATAAATTTATATTTTCTCCCATATATACGATAAGACTTAAACAATGCGTTATATCTTCAAAATGCACTTAATGAACTACACGCGTTGCCATTAAATGTCAGATGCGATAAAATACATGATAAATCATTTAAAAAATACTATCAATTTTTGAGATCATGTTTAGAAAAAGATAAATATATTTGATTGTATGTCATAAGAATAGAGCAAAATTTAATTTTTCTTAAATTATATTTTCATATCAATAATTAAACTAACGAATAGCGATAAGAATTCGAAATTCATTTTTTTACTTCAGGATCTGTCATGTATACTTCATTAATAGTATTTATAAATATACAATACATTGATGATTTGAATTTATTTATACGAATGGAACGACTTTTTCATTAATAAATCGGAAGATTCTTCAAAAAAAAATAATATCCTTCTTAATGTTTTCGTTTTAATTTTCGAATCACAGTTTATCTCATAAAAAATAAAATGGCGTTATCATCTCACATTAAAATATACATAAAAATAAAACAAAAAAAAAAAAATTTTGTAATTAATAACAAAATGTTTGTTGAGTTTGTTCAATAACAGAATTAATCATTTTAGTAAATTCTTTCGATTCATGTGCTTCAACAGTCATACTAATAACTAGAAGTAAACATCGTATTACTTTTGTAAAACGTAAAACAGCTTGAGTATGATTACATTGATTTAATAGATATTGCCATGTTAATTTAACATATATATCTTGTATAGACAAAATTGATTTAATATTTATTAAACTCATTGAAGTCGATTGCCTATAAACTGTATAATTTATTGTTGAAAAAGCAATAACTGCAAATATTAATTTAATAAATGTATCATTATGATCAAGTTGATCAATAATACGTTTTATAAAAATCATTCCAATTGGTTGAAAAATAATTTCCGAAGATTTTGAAAAAGTAAAATCATCTAATAATTTTGTTTGTCGTAAGATATAGATTCCACTTATACTCGATGTATATTCAACTGTTTTTCGAAACAAAATACTACGATCATCATGAGATAATGAAAGAATATCACGATGTTTTTCATATACAAGTTGAATTCTACTCATAACTGATGTAAAAAAATCAGTAACTATCGAATGTTTGAATCGTAACTTAACCGGTAATGTATTTTGATCTTCGATAAATTGTTCAGCTAATGAATAACGACTATGTTCATCAAACGAATAAACTAATGTTGAAAGAAGATTCCATTGATCATAAGATAAAGTTGAAATCTGAATGAACAAAATTCAAATATAATCATAAACTATTTCCGTTGATCTAATCTCTCCTAAAGTATATGTGATGAATTTCAATTCACAGATTGCATTCTTTTCTGCAAAACTTTAATTAGAAAAAAAGCCGCATGTATTAGCTCGACAAAAATATATAGATTTTAAGATGATTCTTCTTTTGACACATCGATGAACTTACAAATAGATAATTGTTAGGTATTACAACAGAAGGAGAGATGGGAAACTATTTTTTTTCATGAAACATATGAAAATATTTTACCTGTTCAGGTGGAGATGTTTTATTTATTATCTGTGCAGGTGTTGATATTATCGATATTGTACCATCAATTAATTTTCTCTTTTTAGTTAGAGTATTATTATGAGAATGACAAGATCTTAACATTTCGGTATGCATTCCATTAGCAAAACATTTAGCAAGTCGACATGGTAAACATTTCCGACGATTGCTTATATTAATTTCACATTTATTATCATACACACATTTATTTAGTGTCTAAATAAATCAATAGGAAAAAGTAAAATTTGCGAAAGGTATTTCAAATTATAGTTTACCTGTTCAGTTAATCCATGGCGTCGAAAGAACATTTTACATGACTGACAGACAATCGCTCCATAATAAGAATAACGAGCTGATGCTCCACAAACTTTACAATCACGTAAACTTGTTGTTGTTTGCCGTACAATAATTAAATCTTTATTCATTGTAGTTTTCTTTATAATATCTGAAAAATGAACGTATTGCTCTGTTAGAAAAATGGCCTGATAAATGTAAAAAACAACGCCTTACAGAAATATGTTTCGTAATATGCAGCGATAGTGCAGAAGTAGACGGTAAAATGACGAGAAAAATCAGTGATAGAACAGGAAAAAATTGTTTTTTTGACCTTTGAAAAAGATTCTAAGTCGTACTATATTAGTTGCACTCTTACAGCAGAAAAGAAGGAATCGATGGAATCTAAGAAGATAAGAATGCGTAGAACACTGATGTAACTGAATCTTGTCTATATAGACAACTATAAATAATACATTAGACATTTACATTATTTGTCTTACGTCTTTATATATATTCATTGTATTTTTTTTTTGTATAGAATTTCAATATAATTTTTATTGAGCTTTGACTTTTTACAATCTTTACTCATTCTATTTATATATTAGTTCATTAATGTTAATGATGATATTAAGAACTATGGCTGTTTTAACGTTCTATCAAATCTAAATCATTCATTCTATATTTATCATAAGAAAAAGTGTTTCGTATAAGATCTATTACAACTTGTGTCTCTAGTTTTATGCAATTTAAATGAATTTTACAAGGTAATTAGAATACACATACGTCTATTCTCGGAAGATTATTTTCAAGTATAAATGTGTTATGTAATTCACGTATTAGAACGTCATAATCTTCTTGATTAAAATTAATAATAGAATAATTCAAAAAAGATTATTCAGTAAAAATAACGATGATTAATTCGATTAAATTGTTTGAAATATTATTTCTATGCTGATAATCAAGACAAAAGAAGTTATTTAACTAACTTTAGTATTGCGCTTTAAATAAATTTTAGACGAATAACATATAATTACACAGTATAATATAAATACCGACTAGAAATATTAGAAAATATATAAATAACTTACAAAGGAAACTTTTGAGAAATAAGAATGACACAATTAAAAGTATGTATTCTAGTTGACAATTTTTTTTATCATCAGTCAAAAGAACGACCAGACGCTATTTATAGAAACGTGTTATATAGATTATTTGTTTGTTTGAATTAAACTTGAAAATATAAAGATTTTTCTATATCTATAGATCATTAACGCTAAAGTAATTAATGTTCTTAATGGTCATGTACAATAAGACAAACTATCTAAATTCTAGAGCTATTTGAAAAGATAATGTTAAATAATTTTATTTTCCCAAAAAATGCTGAATAATATCAATAATTAAAATTCAACAATAACTTTTGCTATTCCAGTAACTGTGTCACAACCTTGATACCATAAAATAAATTGATTCGTTGCTATTTTTTTCCATCCTTCAGCAAAAACAACTCGTGGTGTAAGACCTCTTCTAGCCCATTTCTTTGATGTAAAATCACATCGTTCCCAATCAAGTTCAGGTGCTAATACTGGTCGTTCGCTTCGTGCAAGAATTTTTGTTGGATCATTTCCATCCATAATAACCCAACCTAAATTATATTCACGATCCCAATCAGGTTTAAAATGATTATTAGGTAAAGGTAAACGCCTTGCTGAATTATATAAAAATAAATAATTTCCATCACTTAAACGTTGTGGTTCAGGACCTGGTTCAACTAATTCACTATCGAAATAATCTGAACGTATTTCAATAAAAGTTTTATTTTTATATTCATAATGAAGATAATCATCAGTTACTGCTAATGCTAATTCTATGTTAGATTCATTAAAAAAAACATATTGATGTGTAGCATTATGAATAAGTAATGTTGCTGCTTTACTCCATGATAATTCAGGAAATAATGCTGGATGTAAAATCCAATTTTCTTTTTTTGTTGGATCTTTACCTGATTGACAAGTAGCTAATGCAGCATGTGCACTCCATTCATGTGAAGGAGTCCAATAAACTGCTGTATAATATAAATAATAAGTACCATTTACAATTGTAATTCGAGGATCTTCAACACCTGCAACTTGATAAGGACGATCATCAGAATCAATGATAATCTGTTCACTATGTACATATTCATATTTAGTAAGACTATTTTTTAATTGACGTACAATAGCTAATTTTGATGGACCAACATCATAATTTGATGTAGCATTTGGTAATAAATCTTGTACACGAACAACAAGAGCAATACTACCATCAGGTAATGGAAGAAAAGCACTATTATAATTAAATCGAAATTGTGATTGATTAGACCAATAAGATATAATTGGTTGTTTTGATAAACGTTGAATAGTTATTTTAGGTGGAATATACGAACATATTGTTAATAATATTGGTAAGAGACAAAAATAAATTATAATTTTAAACATGATTAAGTATTTGAAAAATAAATGTGTTTATGTGTAAAAATCTTTACATTAAATACCATCGGATTAAAATAACAAGTTGATATTTGTATATATATTATAATAAAGATTACAAATATAATTTACATAACAAATAAACAACAATGTATTATTGAGTACAAGATATAATATCAAGTGAACTTTTTATTTTATTTTTCTTAAATAAAATATCTAATCGAAAAGATACGAAACTTGATTGTAACCGTATACTCTTTTATTTTAAATATAAAAATCAATATGTAGCAAACATTGGTAGAGTAGAAAAAGTTGGATAAACTAAATGTGTATATGAATGAAGAGGAAAAAGTGTTACAAATACTGTATAAATATAAGCAGCTAAAAATCCGAATGGAAAAAAGAACATTAATATTGCTGCAGCTAATTGAATTTTAAGAATTTTGATTTTGGTTGATTTGATTGTATTGTATGGTGTTATTTCATATATATCTACGACAATTAAAATACAAATAGATATCAATGCAATTAAATTTGCTATAAGTGTATAAGTTGACCAAATACGAGAACTATCAAAAACTAATACTAAAAAAATAAATAGATAATTATTATCAAAAAAATTATTTCAAATATTACCAAGCAGATACATAAAAACTGCAGGAATTAAGAAGAATATTGAACATGAAAGTTTTGCTCCTATTATTGTAATATTAGATAGATTATTCAATCTATCATTATTTAAAAAATTAATAATCTCAAGAATAAATATGATTATAGTTGATAAAATCATCAATGATGCTAATACTAATGTATATAAATATGGCCATGATAGACGCCAAAATATTTCTTTAAAAGGTAATTGTCGTCGATCTTGACCTAAGTATGGATAACGTCGTCTATAACCATATGGCCGACGTGATCGATACATGAAAGAAAAGAACGACGTTTTTATAGATGATTTTACCTTGCTCTTCAAATTATTAGAGAATAAAAAATATTGAGATGACAATTAGGACAAGGTTTTTCTTTCGATTGACATGTTCCCTAAAGCATTACTTTCTTTTTTTTTTATGAAATGAAGGTTTATATAATATAATAACTAATATAAATATAATAGCATACGATAAATAAACAAATATATATTACAAAGGTGATATTAGAAACGATAGATATTGTATAATTTAATAATTATTTTTAGAAAATTGACTTGACTTAATCACCAACTAATGACATCTATTGTAATATATCGAATATATATCAAATTGGGTTTTCTTTGTACAGTATAGTTCTTTTGAAATTGTGTTCAGATATTCATAAAAGAAGTCTTTCAGATCTATTGAATGTTATAATGGTTCTATCTTTCTCCAATAAAATGATTTAAATTCTGTAAAATACAAACTATTTCTTCTTTTCTTTACTTGTTATCATTACTGACATATATATTTCATTGAATGTTATTATGATAAAAAAAAATTTTTCTTTTATTAGACTTTGATTTGTTTTTGTGTTTTCTTTTTTTGTTTGAGATAAAAGGAATGTAATGAGTTCTTCAACAGTGAGTCGATATCGAGAATCAACGAGTGTTACGACACCGACTAAAGTTTATGATCAAAATGATGCATCATTTGCTGAAGAAGAAGCACTTGATGCTATTGCCAAAGAAGTTTGTACTTATCATTTATTTTTGCCATTATTGATTTTGATATTTTTTAAGGCTGAACTTCGTCTTTATCGTCAACGTGAACAAAATCGTGAAGCACGTCAAATTCGACATAAAGAATTAGAAAAAAATGCTCAAGATGTAATGATTTGCTCTCTTTTATTGAATCATACATGAAACTTAATCTCTCTTTTAGAATGATGACGATGATTCACCAACAAGTTCGCATGCATCATCAACACCTATCGAATCAACGAAAGTAAAATGTCAAAATAAAAATTTTAATAAAAAAAATAAAAATCATTTGTATGTAGTCTGCAACAATTAATATAAATCCTACAATAGGAATAAATACAAATACTTTATTACTTCAAAAATTTCTCAATGGTGATATTGATCTTCGTACAATTGAACAACGTGATTTAAGAGTTTGTTTATTTATTTCATCGAATATTATTTTATTGAAATTTCTTTTTTTTTCAATTACATAGCGTTTATTAAGTGAGCTTGAATCAAAATATAAAATATTAATGATAACTAATTCAAGCATGTACAATGAAAAACAATCATTACATTATCAAATTGATAACTATAAAGATTTATTAGAGGAATATTGTGAAACATCTAATCAAGCTAAAAGACAATTGAAAGAAAAATCTCGAGTAAAATTCATTTCTAAATCAATTAAATCATATTTTCTTTTTTTCTTCTTAATAAAAGGAGTTTGATCTACAAAAACGAACATTAAATGATCTTCAACAAGATTATAATAAAACTGTAGAAATCTTAACTAATTGTGAAAAATTAATTGAAGTAAAATAATAAATTTTAAAACGGATTTTTTTTATATGATAAATTTTTCTTTGTAGGAATATGACGTTCAAAAATTTTCAACTGTTTCACCAACTGAGAGTAATTCACGAGAAACATTAATATTACTTAATTCATTTGCTAATGGCTCAATTGATGAAAAATTCAAAAGAATTTTAAATGAAAAACATGAACAATATGATGAACTACTTAAATTAAAATCCGAATTAGATGAAGAAAAAACTCGTTTAAGAATATTAACAGAATCTAGATCAGATTCACTTGAATTACATAATCAAAATATGAATGATGAATGTGATTCCGAACAACAAAGTAATTTTATTGAATTTAAGAATTTAAAATAAAAACTATGTTTATGTGTTTTTTGTTCATACAGAACAGTTAATGAAAGAAATAATGAATTTGCAAAATCGATTACAACGATTAGATACTGATAATGGTTCATTACAACAAGAAGTAAGATGTTTGATGTGTTTATTAATTATTTATTGGATCAGTATATATTTATGAGAAATATAAAAATAAAAGGCGGATGGATGTTTTGAATGACTTTTGATAGGAACAAGATGGAAAGCTGAGATTTTCGCTGTTGAAAAGAGGCGATGAAATCGCATCGAAGCTTACGAATTTATTGGTTGTCGAGAACTGTCAGAGAATGAGCTGCAAAAATATGGAAAGATTTAATTTCTGATTACTACTAATAAGATATTTTAGTCATCAAAATACAATTTTACTACTCCATTTTTCCTACAAAAAAAGCAGTTAGAGAAATCTTTTCATATATGTTTCAACCTGTCTTGTTCCTATCGAAAGTTATTTAAAGAATACCTACCTATCTTTGATTTTGAAACTGATCACGTTCATAATCTAAAACTTAACAAGAGCATTATATAACTAAATCTTATTATTTTTAGAATAAACGTTATGAAGCTCAACTTGCACGTTATAAGCAACAACTAGATGATGGTGAACGTGTTGAAGAGGAACTTAAACAAGAACGACGAGCATTACAACGAGAGGTAGACTTTATTTTTTTTCTCATTTTAAAATCTAAACAGCATAGAATCATTATTATTATTATTACTGTTATCTATATACTAATTCTTATTTTATGTTGATTTATTTTAGCTTCGTAATGCACGTGATGATTACGAAAAAGAACGTACACGAAGTGATGTTTTACAACGAGAGAATGAACGTTTACGTACATCACGTAACAACAATTTACTTAGTAATACAGATGATAATATTGTTATATCAAGATCTCATTCACCATTATTACCAACTAATTCCAATGATATACAATCAAATTCACCTATAGAAGATACGAATTAGAATATTTATATATAGATATAAGTTCAGTTTCTTGATTAGTAGTTATGATATTTCGTTAATCTGTTTATTATTTATTTTATTCTGCGGCTTAAGCATGTCTTCATTTCATTATTGATTTCTATTTTTTTTTGTGTCATTATTTATTTTATTTCAGATGAAAATTTATACAAAACATAAAGCTTTTTTTTTTAAATAAAATATGAAGATTAAGATATAAAACATAGAATTACATGAGAGAGAGAAAAAAGCGAAATTAAGAACGATGCTTATTTCGACTTGTTTGACGAGTACTAGAATTATCTAAATTTAATTTTTGTTCAGTTGTTTTTGATGTTGAACTTGAACGATGTTTTGATTTTTCATAAGCAGGACTAAAATATTAAAATCTTTTAACAGATATGTAGATATGCTAAACAAATTCTGGTTGAGGGTGGGTGTGGGTCAGTGTGTAGAGCAGTGACGGATCTAGGATTTTGAAAGGAAGGACCGATAGCTGAGTAGAGGAGGGAAGTCGAATTCGGTTGAAAACTATTTTTTGAGTACAATCGAAGTAGCGTGAACCTATTTTTGCTGTAAAAAAATCAAAAAAAAATTCTGAAGGGGGGGGGGGAACTGCTCTCCTAAATCCGCCAATGGTGTAGAGAAATATCTAGGTTTCTTTTGTAGGGTGGGCGCCACCTTTCAGTGCCTTGCCTCAGTCTCATTTCTTTGGGTGGGCAAATCGAAATTTCGGATGGGTGCTACCCACCCACCCACTAGATAAAACACTGAGAATATCCACATCCTAGGACAAAGTTCCATTAATTGGTATTAATAATAAATCTACGTATAACATACATCATTTGTTCTTTAATAAATAATGTCAATTTTGTATTTTCAGCTAATTCATGACTTGCAGCTAACCATTCTCTTTGTTGTTCATAATCTAATTTATTCCATCGAATTTTTTTAAATAAATTCATAATAATTTGATTATTTTCTACATGATTTGATGTAATCCAATTTAAAATTCGACTTAAAACAATAGTTTCATCTCGATTTAGTATTGTTTCATCCGCTAATATATTTGAGATCGTTGTATATGGTAATTGAAGAAAATTTTTCATATTAATACATTGATTAAAATATTTTGATAGATAATAATGTGATTGATAAAACGCTTTTTTCATTCCATAACGTCGTGATAATTCTAATACACGAAAAACATGACGTTTTTCAAATGTTAATAAAAATTCTTCGCATATTTCAAAAATTTTTTCAATATCAAGTTCTTTTGCACAATTTAATATTTCATTTATATTACGAAATGTTAATGTTAATTCACCTTTAGATAAAATTTCATATCGAAAAAAAAAAATTTTTCTCAATAAAATAAATTACCAGTATATAAAAAATTTAAAACAAGTTGAAGACCTTTATGTGTTGTATGTCGTAGATGAGTACGTGTAACAAAATCTGTACGACGTTCACGAAAAAATGTTCTGAGAACAAACAAGATAAATAATATTTAATGAAATTTTTTTCTACCGATATTTTCGACTAAATGCAGCTGAAAATAAAAATATTTTATAAAAAATGCGTTTCTTTTGAATTGTTTTTACCAAGAACGATTCGATGTGCTAAATATTCACTTCCATCAACAACAAGCATTAAATCACAAAAACGTGATTCTTTCCACATTTGTGATAAAATTTTTCGTGCTTCAATTTCATTATTAGCATTAAGAAATCGATGAATTATTTCTCGATCATGTATATCTCGATCTGATATTGTTATTGAATCATTTTTAATTGTTGAATATTTATTTTGTTCATGAAGAAATTCATTTAATTTAATTATAAGAGGATTAGTTGTAGTTGAACGACGTAATATAGGATTTATAGTTGATGTTTCATTTGTATTTGATGATTGAGAGGTTCGAAGATCTAAAATTGATAAACGAACACGAAATGGACGTACAAGCATAAATGATGTTGAATGTTGAGAAGACATTTTCAGAAATATATAAGAAAAAAATACATAATCGATTTAAGAAATTTTATCGAAAATAAAAACAAAAGTATGTTGAAAAGTTTTAGAGAGAATTTTTCAATTTTATGCGCCAGACTTATTCAATCAAATGAGAATTTGAATTCAATAATCAATTTCAGTAGCTAAAAATTTCGAAGAAGTTTGACTATGATTTTTATAAAGATAAGAGTCCTGCAAAATTATAAAAACATCGATAAATTTTTATAATCAAGATTTCAAAACAGATATGAAGTTATAGAATAATTCAATAAAAATGAAATCATTGATGAGTAATTAGCAATACTTTGTCACCTATAAAATTTATATCTCTTGTCGTAATTACACGACAGGTCATAGTTTTCAGTAAATTTATATCAAAGGTCGTGCTTGAGAAACTGCGATCATTTATGCCAATCTAAATTCCATCGACCGAGATAGTATTATCAATAAGGACAAGAAGAATCATGAAACTATCTCATTCTACAGTATCTGAAGTTTCTATTATTTCGCATATGCTAAAAACTAATCTTTCTTATCAATCACGACAATGGTTTACAACTGAATCTCCATACAATTATCTTGATCATGAAATATAATTCGAAGACCATCATTCACTAACGAAAGATCAACATTGATTCAATACAAGTATCTCTATAGAAAAGTCGATCAATCTTCACAAGCTATGAAGTAGTTGGAAAATCAAACGTGGTTTCTCCTGTATATTTCGATTGTTTTTCATAACAACTGTAGACAATAATTTTCAGATAAATGTAAGTGCAAGTATCAGTTAAATCATAACTCCATACTTTCTCAGTCAATAGACCTGGATTTGATATCACATGCCACAATTTTTTAAAGCTCGATCTTTGGTATAAATGTGACGAAAAATTCTGAAAGCCATGATAGTATATCACTTATTCTGAAGTTTATGATCAATAATGTATATCTATATAAGAAACATTTACGACAATCGAAGTACAATTACCAAAAATAATATAGTAAAATCTGAGGTATTAGTTTTCAAAATCAATACATATACAAAAGATATAAGATAATAACTACAATCATTGATTCATAGAAATTCAATTATCTTTTTTAATTAAAAGATTATAAAGAGATGTTATTGACACGTAACACATAAACTTTTATATTTCTTTGCTTTTAAATATACACAATAACAAAAAAAAATCCAAAGACGAAAGTTTATTTATTTTATTTGTTTCATTTATAAAAGACCTTGTTTCCGAAGATCATCATATGTTCGTTTATTAACAACATTTCCCATTGAATCTTCAAATTCTTCCTATAATACAAAAAAAATTCTTTTATTAAATATATGTAAAAAAGAAAAATAATTAAACAAACCTCCATTTCTGGTTTCCATCGTTCATCATCTTTATTATTTTTTAATTTATTCCATAAAGATAATGCATCTTCAATTGATATTATATTAGCAAAATGAGCAGTATTTGGAATACCTAAGCATCGCATACCATGTGCATGTCGCCATTCCTAAATTCATATATATATATATTTTATTTCTTAAATACCAAATGATAACGAAAAACTTACAGCAAAATGTCGTTGAAATGCTTTTGGTCCACGATATGTATGATTTCCACATATTTCACAATTGAAATACATATTAAGACCATGTAATTTATAAAGCCAATAAGGAATTGGCTAATAAAATAAAGTAAATAATGTGTTTTTCTTTTTTGAACAAATAAATTTTTTGTTTACTTACTTTTCCATCCCATCCGAGTGGTAAATTTTTTGGATTATAAATAAGACCATCGTCTTCTGGATCAGAATCATCATCGGATATATCACCTCCACCAACATCTTCATCATCTTCATTATCTTCACCGGCTCTTGCTTGTTTACGACGAACATTTTCTAATGTAGCTGAACGTTGTTCACTTAATAAATCAACAAGACGATAAATTTGTGCTTCCATTCCAGCTATTTCTTTATGTCGAATAGCTTCTTTACTATAATACAAAAATATTTATTTATTAAACCCAAAAACAAAAAATAGAAATCAATTAACGAACTTTCCACGTTTTGTCTTATTGACATCTTTCATAAATAACGATGGATCAAGATCTTCAAATGATTTATCTTTTGTTGCAAATAAACGTTTAGCACGTTCTTCTAATGTTCTAAAAGAAATATATTTTTTTCATATAAATAATTACAAATCGAACAAAGATCGTATTACCCTCCACATTTCATTCCAAGTGCTAATAAAGCAGATTTCAATCGATCAAGACCAACAGATGCTAATTCCTAAAATAAATAATACAATTAAATGATACAGAATTACATAAATATGACCTATGCGAGCCCCCACTGCTTTCGACACTTCTCTGGTTTTTTGTAAATATTTATTCTATAATGTCTGACGCAATAAACCTTTGAAATATCTATAAAAGTTCAAGTCAGTATTACAACAGAAAAATAATTTAATTCATTTTTGTTCGTTAGTCAATTTATAAATAGAATTTTGGTCAACATGGATATTCTTCTGTAGAAATAAATGATTTTCTTACCTCCCATGATGAGAATCCGCTAAGATCTAATGGTGCACCACCTTTGGCCAATGCTCCACCTGTTTCTTTCTATAAATAAACAAGATATATATATAGATAAAAGAAATCTTTAGATATATTTTACCGGCCAACCAGGAAAAATTCCTTGTTCCCATTTGGCTTCAAAATCTTGTCTAATATGAATTAAATCTTTTTCAATATTAATCAATGGTTTACAACGTTTAAGAAAATCTAATAGATAAGGAAATAAATGATCAAATAAATATTGTCGATATTCAGCATTTTTTCGATCTTTTGAAGTTTCATACAAACGATCAAATCGTTGTAAATATGTTATATAATCTAATTTCTAAAAAATAAATTTCAATATTTAATTTTTCAAACGAAAAAGAAAGAAAAAATTATTTTACATCAAGTCCTTTAACATTTAAATAAACTTCATAACATTGATGTAAATCAAGAAAACGACCATAACCTTCTTCATCAGTAAAACTCGCTAATGCTAAATAAATTACAAAAAAAATAATTAATTTCTTTTTAAATATATTTATTTATTTACCTAATGGTTCTCCATCTTCTGTTTCTTGTAATTGTCTCATAAATTGTTCGTATTCCATTGACATTGGAACAGCAATCTTAATAGACAAAAATATTTTAGAAAATTGAATTTATTTTAGATTTTTCTTATGTTACTTCTTCGGATGGATTTTTTGGATAATACTGACGAATATTTTTCAATCGAATATAAAATTCAGTAAATTCATTTGGTCCCGATAATGCTTCGATTTCTTTTTTACGAGATCTATTTATACAAAAATATGTAAAAATGATAAATCATTTGCAATTCTTTTCTTACCCATCTTTATCATCATATGTTTCTTTCAAACGACTTGATGTTTCACCATAACGCTTAAAAATAAAAAACAAAATATAAATTTCAAATGAAAAATATTTGCTTACATCGAGTAATAATTTAACCATATGTTCAGAATTAATTTGTTCACGATGCTACAAAAAAAAAATAAAAAAAAATAAAAAATAAAATTTAAGATTAAAAAATCAACGAACTGTAGCTTTTTTACGCAACATTTCTTTTGTCATTGTATCCATTAATCGCTCACGTTCTTCATGATAACGACGTTGTTGTTCAAGGACAGATTCTATCGACATAATTAATGTTTTGTTATTAGAAACTATCTAAAAACATTGAAAAATCAAATAATTAATTATCTAAACCTCGATTTCAATAATGACACGTAAACAATTAACACAAACTACTTTTCGCGATAGATAAATTCAGTTATCTGAGACCTATGCTTTGAGTATATCATTAGATTATCACATGGATTTACAATAGATATCTAAAATAAAACTTTCTCTTATATTTCCGATTTTTTCAACAAACGTGTTTCTGCTTATCTAAGAAATCTAGTTTCGCATGATATTTTCTATTGCATAATGAATTATTTCAGAGTTCTTCATTCAACTAATATTCCTCTAACGATATATCAAATGTAGTAACATCTGTTGTTGAGATTGAGCTTAGAGTTTCTGTAATAATGACATAGAATCGAAGATGTTATGGGATTGGTTTTAGTAAATAAACCAATGAAAAAATAATTCGAAAATTTAAAAAGAAAATTTCTCTTAATTTTTTTTATTTTATATTTTAATTACAATATTTCGAAAATATAAACTTTCGAAAGAATAAATATCGAGTTTTTTTAATCTTAATATAGATGTCATGTTTTATTCGAATAAAAATAAAATCTAGTTTATTTTGTTTGTTGATGAAAAGAATCTATTTGGAAAAAATATAATTCAAATAATTTATCGTATTGCCTCTATGAAGCTTTTCAAATGTATTTATCAAATATATAAAAATATATATATATAAGAAAAAAAATTTCTATTTGAACGAAAGAAAATCGTATATTAATCATTGTGAAGGCTATTCAATATAAAGTCTACAATGCCGTTTAACCAATAAAAATCATCGGAATGAAAAGAGAAAAATGATTCTTTGTTTGACGTATTTTATCGTTCTTTCTCAAATCATACACGCACTCAGTTACTTCTCGAACGAAAATAACGACACAAGCTACCTCTAAACCACATTGTTTTTATTCTTCTATTATTATATTTTAGAGTATCATAAAGCGTAGTTTTTTTTTTATTTATTAGTCGTTCTTTTCTTCTTCGTTTCTTCTCCTTCCTATCAGATAGATTATTGATCTAAAAGAAAATGTCGACAGAAATCGAAACAAAAGGCAAAAAGGTATGAATTAAATTCTTAGTTCGATATATTATGTAATAAAACAAAATAAACTTTTTTTTTTTTCTTTGTTTTTCTTCTTATTATTATTAGCGTACACATGATGACGATGATGAATCTAATGGAGATGCTGAAACAACGACAACTAGTTCAAAAAAAAAATCTACACCAGTCAAAGCAGCAACATCAACAACAAGAAATAAATCATCACGTAATGATGATGATGATGATTCACATGAAGAATTAGATGATGATTCAAATAGTGTAGAAGTTAATGCTAAAGGATCATCAAAACGAAATGGAAAAGCAACTTCAACTAATGCAGCTGCTGCTAGTGGTAATTAAATCTTTTTTTTTATTAAAAACACCAAATGCAAATATAGATTTTATATTTTAGGCGATGCTGATGAAGGAGCTGAGTATGATGATGATGATGATGAAAATTCTGATGATGATGGTTTGTTTGTTGAAACAAAAAAAAGAATAATATTATTAATTAAATTATTTTTATTTTTTGTCTTTCTTTAGATTTTAAAGAACAAGGTGAAGGTAGTGAAGGAGAAAGTGATGATGGTAATTATATTTATTACTATATGTGTAGTCAGGTATATCAATATCTATGAAATATATTTCTATTTTAGTTGGTAGCGATGTAGAAGCCGCTGGTGATGATGATGAATCAAAAGATGTTGTTGAAGATGATGATGATGATGAAGGTGAAGATGAATCAAGAGAGTAAACAATCTATTAGCATTCATATATTCACACATGAACTGTTTTTCTTCTTGTGCGTGTGACGTTGAACGTCTTTCTCTTTTTCTCACTACTGATGTCTCACTGATCATATATCAGTCAAATTCAGTTTTGTAGGTATTAGATAGACGTTTTCTTTTTTTTTCTCTTCTTTTGTTTATCTACATGATTGTTGTGTAGTTTCTTTTTTTTCTCTTTTTCTTTCTGCTGTTTGTCTCTCTCATTCATATGTGTTTGTGTTCTTCGTGTATTATATTTGAAAAAAAAAGAGAAAAAACCTTTTTGTTTATCTGTCTTGTTAACAAATATACACGAAAGAACTATGTCAATAAAAAAAATTTAGTTTTTCGTTCTTGCACTTATTCAAGTCATAAATCATTGCCTTTTTTTTCATCTATAATCTTTTAATCATACAAATCTAAAGACTCCTAATCTGTACGAAAATAGTTTATATCATTAGTCAGATATTTTATTGAAATGAAATATATACTATAAAGAAAATTCAGAAAGAAATCTTTAATGTTTTCAGTTCAGTATGAGCATTTTTAGAAATATACATGAATAACAACTGATATATCTTGTTTATTTCATGGATCATTTAATATAAACAAACGTTGTATGCTTACAATTTCTAATGATAAATATCACACATCTCTGTTTTGTTGTTATTGAAAAAATTACTATCAAAAGCATTCGACAGATTTTCTAATCTAAAACAACATATAATAGGTGTTACGGATCAATGAAAAAAAACCTCCATATATCAAATCACAAAATAATCGATGTTAGAAAAAATCTGATTTATAAATATATTTTATTATATAAGTGATTATCAGTTTGATATCTAAATATGATATATAAATCACTCGTTTGATCTCAAATAAAATATTGACTTTATCGAGATGAACAATATTAAAAAAAAAGAGTCTTCTATAAAATGAATTCAATAAAAATCTTATCATTTTAATGACAAAACATAATTTTTAAAGTTGAGATTTTAATATTGATAATTTATGTACGGTATCAATTAAACTATTAATAACTAACTAATACAGATAAATACCATTACAGATATAAAAAAAAAACTTTTTAATAAATAATAAAATTATATTTGATAGAATCTAGAAAACATTTCTAAGTAAGACAATAAAAAGAAAACATATTGCCATACACATTCTACAGAACAACGTATTTTTTTATTTTTCTATTTATTTTGCAACATATAACACAACTTAGTCCTTGATATTAATAACAAATCTTTCTTGAAAACAAGAAATTGACAATTCGCAAATAGAACTGACAACAATTTATGGCTTCTAATATTTAACATTAACATAAATCAATACAAAGCAATTATTACAGCTAAACAATATTTGATTACCCCACATATTAAGTCATATCAACTTCTCTTCTTCTTCTTTTTGTTTTTCAATTCATTTACATTGTTTAATTCAATTCAATGACATATTGATTTCCTATATCATATTAATATAATATAGTTTGATTGATATATCCGGAATATATTCAAAAATATAAATATTACAATCGTGTTGACAACATATTAAATTCATTTTGTCATGCGACGACAAACATAAAAACCTTATTGATTTACAAAAGAAATTTGTTCATTATATTTTATCTTGTAAGTTTAAATAAGAATATTTCTAGGTATATATATATGTTCATATTTGTTCTAACTAATATAATTTCCTGTTGTTCATCGTCTATCTATAAAGAATAACACTAAGATGATTAATACCCTTTGGAATTCAATTAGTATAGATATAAAACAAGGTCACTAATCATTTTATATCTATTAACTGATAGTCTTCTATGTTATTAGCTCAGTAATAGTTTCATAGAAATCAAAATATTACATATCTGTCTTTCTAAATACTTGTAATATACACAAGCTAAATTAAGAGCCTAATCTAATATGAAATAATTTATAGAAACGGTTAGAACTAATCAGAAAATGTCTACCATTTTATATATATATATTTATCATAGAGTATTAAATTCATTGCTGTCTATCGATTCTTTACTTATCCTTGACAAAATATTTCGCAATCATCATCATCATACTATTGATGAAGTATTATAGTTATTTGGAAAATGAATTTCTTTCTTGTACATATATGTTTAAGTAATTAAAAAATGTGTAATTATGAATTTAGTTTTTGATCATTGTATATTTTTTATTAGTGATGATGAGTAAAAATTATCAACATATCTATATAGATACAATCCCAATGAGATATTACCTAACACATATGGATTCTATTTCTCTCTCTCTCTTTCATTTTCCTTGATCTCGACTTTCTATACAATGTTATTTATTGGCACAATTAACACTATATCCATATGTTCTTCTTGGTGGATATACTAGATAATAATTTAGTATAAGTCAGAGCAAAGGTTGATGTCTCTATCGTTTTCTTATCTTAAACCATTTAGTTTTTTTTTGTTCTTTATTCTCATTCAACATATCTATATATATCTATATATATATATATATATAATGATGATGATCATGATGAAGGCTAGTTTGTTTTCCATTTTGATAAAATTGCGCTGAACACATCATATATCTGTTCCGTTTGTTTTCTGGTAGATTGCTCATTGATGCAATGATGCAATTATTTTTTTTTTCCTCTTTTCCTTTTTTTCTTATGAAATCATCTACCTACTTATTTTTAATAACGATGTAAAATAAAAGCTTATCCTTGTTACTTCTATTTTATGATAAGCAAACGATAATTATTCAAGTTTCTTATTCTCTCGTTTTTCTTTTAAAAAATAAATAATTCAACATGGACCTACATATATGAAGGTTATATGTTCATTTATAAATAAACTATACCAATAACTAACTCTCGCTTACTTCCTTCTAAGTTAACGTCACTATTGATTTCTGTTTCCCTCTCTCTCTCTCTCTTCCGCGTTCTCTCTTATTACTCTCGGCGTATGTAGAAACAACGAGTGGCAACTATGTATTGAACTGTTTCTTATTTGTCATCACTTTTAGTGTTTCGTAATAATGACAAATAACAGGAGAAAATTATCAGATTTTCATAACAGAACACCTAATCATCAATTAATATTTTTTTTTCATTTCTTTTTGTAGAATATGTCTACTACGGATAACTGGATTAAATTATATCGATGGTGGCAAGAACATTTAAAAACTCGTTTTAGTTCACCAACAGTCATTGATGATCATCAATATTTATTACAACGTCGTCCCTCATTGAAAAATTCACAACTAATAAAAATTAAAAAACGTTCATCCTATGGTGAAATTGATCAACGTCAGCTTGGAAATAACGATTTTCGACATGTACGTGATAGCATCCGAGGAAAGAATCCTCTAACAACACGAATTACACCAATAATTATAACTAATAAAAGGTCAGTTCATCGGAAATAAAAGTATCATGCAAGGTTTTTTCCTCTTTTCATTACTCACGTAAGAAAAGTCATAGTTTACCTTCGAGAAAAAAATAAAAAGATTCCTTCTTTTTCTTCTCTATATGATGAATAATGTCGTATCATTATAGCGGAAATAATGAACATGACTTCTAGAATCTTTCCTCTGTTAGCAAAATAAACGAAAGTAGAATATATTTGAAGCGTGCATAGTCGAAAGAAATGATTGAAGTTAGAATATTAATAGATCATTTTAAGAATAAGTGATTATTATAATTTCGTTATTGTGTCAAGCAGAAAATTCGATATATTAGAAATGAAACCTCGAAAACTAATTATTCATTATAAAATATTAATAAAAAACAAATTCTTTTCATTATATAACATATAATTCGATTTTTGTTTTTTCTATCCGATTAATTGATATCAGTTAATCGTTGTCTATGATAGACGATATTTATTATCGTGTTGAGATAATCCAACACATGTGCAAATCAAAAACGATTGAATATGAAGGTTTTATTAGTTTTGCTAATTATGGAGGTAGGCAAATATCCTTGATTACAAGTCTAGCCATTTGACTTTTATTTGTTTATGCACATGTTACAATAAATCCTTTGATATATTATTGACAAAATGGCACGTAGCTATTTATTTGTCTGACTGACTGACTGTCTAAGAGATGACGCAATTGATGATTGAGATTATATTTTTCCTTGATACGATGATAGGAGAGAGAGAGAGAGAGAGAGAGAAAAGAGAAAGAGAGACAGAGAGAGAGAAAACCTTGAATTAACTGGTACAAGTTAATGTACATCTTATCCTATTAAAGACAATCGATTTCTTTAAAGATAAAATTAACATTAATTTTTGATTTCCTGTTCATATTTAATTATACCATGTTGACAATTTATCTAAAAATATAAACATTATTTTGGAAACACGTATCACGTAACTAATGAGAAAAAGCGGTTGATTTCAACAAACCATATGTATATACATACAGATGCTTGTTTTTCAGTAACATAAACATTGGAAGATAACTGATCGATCGCTGTTGTTGTTGTTGATGTTGTTGTTGTTGTTGTTGTTATTGTTGTTGTGCTTGTCCTTCGTGATTAACTATTTTGATTGACTCTGATCAATGTAGATATTGAGATATATTGTATAGAAGTTAGACACATAAAAGTAACAATCTATTCTACTTTTTTTTTGCTATAGACTTAATCTGATATTATTTTAATTAATCAAGGTAAAAATTATTTCGATGATAAAAGAAAATCAATATATTTCATTACTATTATTTTAAGACACAATTAGCATATTTTTCTTTAATCATTTGATATTGTGTTTTTTTCTTTTTCTATAAAAAAAACAATTGATTAAAAATGTTTTGTTACTGAATATAATAATTCCGTTTGTAGTATAGTAAAAAAATGACAACGATAAATGATATATAATAGACATTGACGAAAAATATATATTTTTTATTGTCAATCATCTATATTTTTATGTCATAATATTTTGTGTCAAAAGATGTATGTTTCTAGTTTTTTTTCTTTTTTCTTCTTATTTTGATCATGAAACAAATAGTTTTTCTTCTATATGCACATAAGATATGTTTTTTCCCATCGACGCAAAAAAAAAGAAGAAATAATTTTACGGTAAAATGCGTTTATCATACTCATATTTCATCCTTATTTGCCTGTTAGAAATCAATTTGTTATTAATAATCTTTTTCCGTATTAATGTGCGTATGTATATATAATCTTCGTATTATTAAAGTCATTGATGAACATTATTATATCCGATGTATCTACTAAAAAAAACACACACACATATAATAATCAAGAAAATATTCATTTGACTCTATAACACCTTGAAAAACAACACGCAGATATTTTTGCTGCTTCATTCTTTTCCTCATATGAATACTACGATGACAACACGATCACCCATTGATACTGAATATATAAAAACAAAACGATCTACAAGTATAACTCGTTTTCGTTATCGTTGTCAACAAATGCTGACTTCAACAGACAAAGCTGCAAATAGAAGGTCGGTGTTTTAATTGTATATGAAATAGTAAATCTTTAGAATGAATATTATTCTATTTCTATTGATAATATATATATACACGATGCTTGAGTTATTACGGATTAGAAAATTGACACGTATTGAAATATTATTTTTACATAGTTTCATCGAAATCTTTAGATCAGTTTTTTTATCAACATCATAAACGGAAATAATTATTTTATGTTTCCCGTCCATATATATATATTTATTTGAACAAAAACTTGCTTATCATCATGACCTTAATCAAAAAAAATATTTTTTATTATTCTTCTTATCCATGATCTAGAGCTTCTTTGACATAATAACAGAAAGTTATATATTTTTACATGAATGAATCCATTGACATTGTATTTTATCATAGGTCAACTTGCTATCAATCAATAAGTTAATATCACTTAAGATTGACAATAATGTACATATAAAACATCTATTACTTTATCTTTATTTAATACTTGAGTCGTATATAGATTCATGATATATACATATTATATACAGAAATAGATTTAATGATATGATTTATTTTTAATTCTCTCAGTCCGGATGTTGTCAAATGGCAAGATTTTCCTTAGGGGGGGTACGGCATTTTTTTTAATGACCGGTCTGGAAAGGGCTTTAACATAACAGAAGTTTATTTGAATATAAAAATTTATCAAAATGAGTTGCTTTAGACATCAATTTCGGCGATCAACAACATATGATATATCATCGGAAGAAATTGAATCTAATGAAAATAAAATAATCCCAACCAAAATAACATCAATGAATAAAAAACGTACTCAATATTCACGGCGATTATCACTTGTTAAATTTGAATTATCATCTGTCAATTCAAATGGAACCAAAGGTTTTAGAAAAAAACAAAATTGTTTTTTATTTATATATGTTTTTTTGTTGTTGTTCAGATGAACAAAAACCTACAGTTCCATCTTGTAGTCCTAATCTTATTCAAAAATTACTCTTCAGACAATTTAGTCCAAAAACTCGTCCTTATGCAATTGGTGTTTCTGTAAATATTTATCCGTATTACTAAGGTTGTATTCTTATATTTATCTTTATTCTAGTCTGATGATAATGTATCAACAACAATTCTCACAAATGAACAATCTCCGTAAGTAAAAAAAAATATTATATAGAAAAAAAAATTAGTTTAAATCGAAATAAAAATTTTTTTGTAAGATATTTTTGTTTTACATCAGAGATAATATCTTAGTTAGATTAATTATAGATAAGGCTTTACTTAATTGTTTGGTCGACTTCTAATGCCTAAAGCCATTGACATTGATTAGCAAAACAGATTAAGATTGTTTTGAGTCTTCAAATCGAGAAACAATATACATCTACAAGGACTAATTACGTCAATAGAAGACGAAACAAATTTTATCAATGTTTTTTTATATTTTTTCAATTAGTAATCGACGACGAACAAATGTTTTAAGTAAAAAACAATCATGTGCTAGTTTAACATCGGCAAATAATTCGAAACAAAATGGTGGTGAAACATTATTAGTACCATTATTTAATAAAGCATTATCAAAAAGTCAACAATCTGATTTAAATTCTTATTTATCAAAACGTCGTAATACAACTGGAAGTATATCATTTAATAAAGTTGTTGATGTTAAAAATATTTCCAATGGAAATAATTTAAAAATAACATCAGCTAATAATTCAAATAATAAAATTTCAACTGAAAGTAAAAAATAAATATAGTTTTTTTTTTAATTAAAATTTTATGATTCAATTTTTGTAAAGATATTTTTCAAACAGTTGAAGAATCGGATTTTCTTGGAACGAAACATTTAATTCAAACAAATGAAAATATTATTAATTCGTACGTAAAAAAACAAAAAATTTTGTTAGAAAATAAATTTATTTTTTAGATATAATGATTATGATTGGTGTCCGTTGGATATAGCTATTATGCTTAATAATATTCCAATGGTACGACTTCTTTTACATTATGGTGCTAATGAAAGTGAAAAAAGTAGATTCTTTTTTTATTTGAATTTCGAAATAAAATATAAATTTGATTTTTTGTTAAGTTCAACCAGAAGAAATTCGTTATCAAAGTGTTTGTCAACAATTATCAAATCTTTCTGAACAGATTTGTGATGAATCAATAAAAAAATATTCATCAAATCGATTAACACCAGATGATGCATCAGTAAGAATTTTTACAATTGTATCTAAATTATCTTGCGGAATAAAGTGAGACAAGGTCTCTTTTTTTCTTTACCCGTGAAAGTTTAAAGTTCTTCTATTGCAAGGACATTATTCGGCATCGAAGGTTATTCATCTGCTATTGTTAAAATAATGTCAGGTCATTAGTATAAATCGATTATTTTCCTAATCATTTAACTTGTCTATACATCAGTTTTATATAAAAGTATTAAAATCTTTGAATATGAGATAACATGAGACCAAGGTCAATTACATAATGTAAATAGAACTTCTCGACGATTAAATATACAAAGTCTCGACGATATATTGATGAAAACTATCATATTACTTATCAATAGGACTAAATTACAGTTAAAATACAAGTTTTAATTCATCAATGTGTAAAAATCAGCTGCGTAGTACTATTTATTTGTTATGTATTACACGTATTTTATTAAACTAAAACTAATAGACTTATGAATTTTCTCTTAGTTACGTCGTTTATCACCATCATCCGACAAACAACATCGTCATCGTCGTACTAGTAAAAGTCAATTACACTATCAATTAAATCAACAACGTTCATTAATGTTATCACAAATGAAAGATAATTATGAACAAGCAGGTAAAAATCATATGATATATAAAATAAATGACGTACTTTGTTTTTGTCAAATATAATTAGATACGTGACCGATGAAATTAAGAGAATTTTTCTTGCCGTACTAAAACAAAAGAAAAAATATCTAGGTGTTAAATAAAATATTCTCGAGTCTTTCTTATTTTATTATTTAACTAATAAGTCCTATGGATAGAAGACAAAAATTTCGTTCATCAGTAATAATTGTTAAAAATGCACTTAAACTTTTAATAAAATCTGAAAGAAAATCTCCTGAGATTATTTATCAAAAACGTAAGTTATTTATATAAAATAGAAATTTCTATAATATTTCTACTATTAGATATTCCGGATGCACCAACAAATGTTCGTTTAATGGTAACTGGTTCCGATAATATAACAGTAACATTTGATGAACCACTTCGATCAAATGGAGTTATGGTTATTAAATATAAAAGTAAATTTATTTAGTTTTTTTTTTGATTATAAAATAATATTTAATTCTATGAATTTTTAATTAGTTGAATGGAGTTTTGATGAATATTTTCATGATATATCATTTGATATAATTAAAAATTGTTTTCTACGAGAATATATTATTCGAAATCTTCCTGTTGGACAAAAATGTTATGTACGTGTATCAGCTGGAAATATGAAAGGTTTTGGTCAAACAGTTCTTGCTAATCCACCTTATTGTGTACCATCGAGTATGTTCTATGAAAATTTATTTATAAGAATTTTTTTGTTTTATTTAACTAGATTGGCGTGAATTTTCCAAAACATCACGTACAAATATATGTGATTTACGTTTTGAAGAAATTCTTAATAAAATACTCACTGAACGTGAACGAGAAGGAAATGGTAAACGTTTTTTTTTTGTTTGAAATTTTTCAAAAATAGAACTTGATTGATTTTTATAATTAGAACCAAATGAAACACCAAATATTAGAAATCGTCGTCGAAGTTATGGAAATCTTCGAAAAAATCTTCGTCAGTTATTTCAATTCTATCCTCGATTAGCAAGATCAATGAAACGGTAGAAAATTACACAAGAAAAACAAATTTCTAATAATCAAATTATTCTTTGTTCAGAGGTCTTTATTTAGTATCAGTCATGGTAAATGGTGATCGAATATTAGTAACAAATGAAGATGTTTTACCCATGGTTGAAGTTGATGAAAATTATGGTCATAATTTATTAGGAGATTTTCAATGGTTTATGAAATTAACATTTGTTTGGGATGATTTAAAAAATTTAAGACCTGATTTAGAACGATGTTTAAGTGTAACATCATTTTATTTAAGAATTAAACTTGTTCAAGCAGCAATTGAACTTCAAGTAAGATTTATTTACTTATTAATAGTTTCTAACGTCATAACTATCCTTCGCATTTGATAAGAATATTATCAATAGTCGTCTCGTCTACGAATAAGTGTTAATAAAATTAGTCTCGGTATTTCTATACTCTATAAGATTGAGACATAATGAATTCTTTATGTTATAATATTATCTATGAATCTGACAAAGAAACATACTCATGTATTGAGTTATTTGTTTCCAAGGATATCAATTAATTTTGTTATCACAGTTGAGATTGACATTGAAATTCAAAATATATATTTAGACATTAGAAGAAATAAATAATCTTGGTCGTCTTCATCATACTTATATTCGTGATAATGATGGTAATGTAGCATTTATATTAATCAATGATTTATCATCGGATACACGTGCAAATATTTGTCCATCAAATTTAAAATGGATAACAATGACAAAATTTTTTGAAACAATCAAAGAATCAACAAATAATTCTTGTCTTCAACAAATAACTGAAAAACTTCCAGTATGAATAATAAAATTTCATTTTTTCTTCATTTAACCTATTTTTTTTTCTTTCTTTCTAAGAATATGATTGATTTTTATCATGCATCAATGCGTCGTCTAGATTCTGGTTTATATGTTGCATATTTAAAAATGCAAAATAGTGTCGATTCTGTACGTGTTATGGTTAATAAATTTATGCCCGGTTCATTACCATGTACAAAAATACGTTCAATTGCAAATGTATCTCGAGATGAATGGGAATGGTTACATAATAATAATAATGAAAGTTCAACAGATGATGAATCTTCAGATAATAGTCTTGAATTATTTAAAACTCAATTTCGTCATGCAGCAAAAGAATTATTTATTATACTTAGTAAGAAAAAGCTCTATTTATATGATAAATACATATATATATTTATTTAGATCTTCCTGAAACCCATTTTTCAAATAGTCGAATATATGATTCACAAGTTGTAGAAATACGTGATGATTTATCATTAATTATTTTAATGT
This sequence comes from Adineta steineri, assembly GCA_905250115.1. Classification (NCBI taxonomy): domain Eukaryota; kingdom Metazoa; phylum Rotifera; class Eurotatoria; order Adinetida; family Adinetidae; genus Adineta; species Adineta steineri. Next base: position 76,853 of record CAJNOI010000156.1, read on the forward strand.
CAACAGCTGACGAAGTTAATATACTTTCTGCACCATCCAATCATTCATTTTCATCATTTATTTATTTACCTTTATATATTTTTGAAGTTTGTAAGTATTGACATGAAGTTTTAATAATGTTCGTTAGAATTATTTTTAAATTTTATTTTAGTACAACATTTAAGTAATAATTATCGTTTCATATGTCAATATAGTCGTGTATCAATTTGTCTTGATTTTGAATTAATTTGTGCCCAACAAAATCAACGTGAAGCATTTTCAATCAATGAATTAGATGAAACACGTTATCGTCTTAATCATTTATTATCTTGTCAACAAGATCTTGATGATATATGGCGTTTATCACGTTGGCTTGTACATGTTATAAATTGTGCGAAAGATAAAACATATTCTGGTATATCACTTAAATCATTTCAATCATCAACAAATTTTAATCAAATCAAAACTGATGTACAATTATTTCAATCAGAAAATTATTCAATGAAAAAAAGTGATAGTGGTTTTATAGATATTGATGATCATTCAATTGAATTAACATTTTATATATCATTATTATCATCAAATACATATAATCCATTTAAAATTCGATTAAATAAAATGACAAAATTAAATGATATTTTACAAATTATTTTAAAAGAACAAGAAAAACATTTTTTTCAATTAAATTCATCAATAAATTTTGTTTGGATACGTTCAAATGGACGGGAATATATAATTGAAGAAAATTTAACAGCTTATGATATACAAAAACGTCTTGGAAATTTTGGTGGACAAATTTATTTACGTGCAAAAGATTTATCAATAGGACATTCGTCACAATCGATTGAAAAAACACCATGGTTATTTGCACCAACATCAGAGACACATTCAACATTACCTGGATCAAATTTAAGCTTAAATATTTAAAAACAAAAAAACGAATGTTCATACTTCTTTTTTGTCTTCTCTGTAAATTATATAGCAACAATAAATGTCATGTGATATGATTTAAAAGAATTATACAGCAAAGCACTCGATAAATTTCAAGTGTAGATTGAGCTCATCTTTTTTTGTGATAGATACAATTACTAACTTTAATTTACTCTCGTTCCCTATATGGTTCTAGAATAATTTAATACTAAATTCAAATATACACCTGAAACTTTCTCATTTTTAATTGTTACTCAGTCAATATGATAAGACACATGTATTTTATCTTTCCTTACCATGAAAAAAACTTTCATTTAGATTCATTTATCAATGTGTTTCAAATAGCTTATTACTCAAAACTTGTTTATTATTCTAAGAAAACATTTTAATGATGTTTAATTATTTGATAAAAGATCGATTGGAATATTGACATATAGAATTATTTATATTTACTTTTTTTGATTACAATCGAGGTTATTGCACGAGAACTTCATCATATTTTCAAGGTTTAAAATATAGAATAAGATTAACGAGTAAGTCAAACAAATTCTATATATAATATATAAAAATATAATCAATAATTAAACGTAAATTTATTTGGTTTTCATCTTATTTTCAGTATTTATTCGACTGATAATCGTTTTTTCACAATGGTTCAATTCATAGACAAAATAACATCTTGTTAATTAAACATGTTTAATAGTTTTCTCTTCCTTTTTGTCAATTAGTTATTATATTTAAGATATTAACATAATTTTATTTTACTAGGGTTTAATCAAATTACGATAAAATAGAATAATTAAATTGATTTATGTCTGATTCTAATTTAAAATTTGATTTAAATATATAAATAAAATAAATAACATAAAATTAAAATTAAATATTAAAATGGATGTGGGTGTGGATGAAGATAAAGTAGATACACTCACATCTACATCCACACCGTCCATCTTTGTCGACTACATAATGACCACATGTATGCTTTGACTCGAAAGCTAATTTAAACATCTTTTTAATTTCGTGTCTACTAATCAATGATCAACAAACCTGTTTTCATACTTGTGTAATTCATCAAATATTTCATCATATAAAAAAACCTTTTCCTTACTTGCAATTATCAAATAACAAACATGACTCAACACGTTTTTTTGTCTGTAGAAGGAAAGTGAATTCTTTTTCGCGGAATAACTCGATGTTTGTTTTTCATAGCAACATCAAAAACAGCTAAAGAAAAGAACAACGTTTCGCAAGGAAGTAGGCACCTATATAAAAAAAGTCATTTTTGATCATTAATTGACTACTAAACTTTACAAAGTAACTCCAGTTCAAATCATTCACGAAGCAAACAATGAACAAAGAAAAAACAACAACAAATGCATTTACAGTTCCACAAGGTGCAGTTCAACAAATGCAAAATGTACTCCTAATCTGGTTAGACGGTAACATTGACGAAACAAATGATGATTGTCAAAATACAATCACAAGATTACGATGTGCTGTTGAGGACATTAAGACATATACAAATGGTGATCAATGCCTTGAATTTATTGAAACAGTCGTCGATAAGAAGGTATGTATGATTATGCCTGGATATCTTGGACACCATATTGTGCTTCGTGTGCACAATATGTCTCAATTAGATTCAATTTTCATTTTTTGTGGTAATAAAACACCCCATGAACAATGGGTCAAAGATTGGCCCAAAATAAAGGGTGTCTTCACAGATATTACACCCATCTGTGAAGCACTCAAGGAAGATGCTGATCGATGTGAGCAGAAAGCTATTCCCATCAGTTTCATGAGACCAAATGAAAAGTTGGATCAATTAGATCCTTCTTTTATGTACACCCAAATCATCAAAGAAATCTTACTAACCATCAAATTCGGCCAAAACGACATACAAGATTATATCGATTACTGTCGCGTTGTTTTTGCCGAAAATGAACTAGAAATTGAAAACATTGAACGGTTACAAAGTGAATACTACAACAAAACACCAATTTATTGGTACAGCTACCCAATGTTCTTGTATCCCATGATGAATCGTGCATTACGATCGATGGATGGTGATATCATCACACGGATGGGCTTCTTCATTTGTGATCTTCATCGACAAATTGAACAAATGCACAAGGAACAATATGGTGGTGCAACTGCTGCAGACCCCTTCACCGTTTATCGTGGTCAAGGTTTATCTACAGCGGATTTTGAAAAAATGACTACAAATATAGGTGGTCTTATTTCATTCAACAGCTTCTTATCTACCAGTATAGTTCGCGGAATTTCAGAAGAGTTTGTTCAAGCTGCTATAACAAATCCAGATCAAGTGCGTGTTCTTTTTATTATGGAAGTTAATCCTGCTGAATCAACAACACCATTTGCTTCGATTGCTGGTCTTAGCGAGCTCCCACGAGAACAGGAAATCTTGTTTTCGATGCATAGTGTTTTTCATATCCAGGATATTAAACAGATGGATGAAAATAATCGTTTATATGAAGTTAACTTGGTACTTACTGCTGACAACGATCCAAAATTGAAAAGACTTACAGATTACATTCGACAAGAGAGTTTTCCAAACGATGAGGGATGGTTCCGACTGGGCTTGGTACTATGGAAAATGGGTTTATTCGATAAAGCTGAAGATATTTATCAAGTTTTACTTGATCAAACAACGAATCACAAAGACAAAGCACCTATTTATCATCGCCTTGGTACGATCAAATATGATCAAGGAAACCATCGAGAAGCACTATCATCTTATCAAAAAGCCCTTGAAATTTGGCAGCAATCAGCTACCCCCAATTATCCGGATTTGGCTTCTTCATACAATAACATTGGTTTAGTGCACATAAACATGGGTAATTATTCGAAAGCACTTTCATCTTATGAAAAAGCTGTTGAAATCCAACAACAATCACTTACTGCGAATCATCCTGATTTGGCTTCTTCATATAACAACATTGGTGAAGTG